>PVKA01016852.1:0-47026 GCA_004027165.1 Ctenomys sociabilis | reverse complement strand
AAAAAAAAGAAAGAGGGAGCTCCCTCCTCACCTGGCCCCCACCCCCAACTGATCCTTAAATTCTGATTTGCCTACCAGAGAAACCATATTGAAAAGCCAACAGGAAGCCGGGCGTGGTGGCTCAGGCCTGTAATCCCAGCACTCGGGAGGCTGAGGCAGGAGGATTGTTGTGAGTTCAAGACCAGCCTGAGCTACAGAGTGAGTTTAAGGCCAGCCTGAACTGTATAGTGAGACCCTGTCTCAAAAAGACAAAAAAAAAAAAAAAGAAAAGCCAACAGGAAGAGCTAATAGAAGATAGATGGAAGTAGTGAGCAGTAAGCCTGTACCAAGTGTAAACTCTGCAAATGAAGGAGGACATACTCAGGGGCAAGCCCCTGGGCAGGCCGACTACCAGGCCTCTGTTCCCCAAAGTGATGAAATCATTTCTGAAAATGATTACTCTCTCAGGACTCCAACAAGAGAGAGGAGCTAATCGCACTGTCTTCCCTGCCTGGGATGATGCCTCAGAGGGAGCTGGGGCCTAACCAGGAAGGAGCTCAAGAGCAGCTTTAACCCACAGCATCTAAAAGCAGGAAGATCCCGGCAAGCTTGGTCAATGCAGTCCTCCTGATGCAAAGGATTAGTGTGGTTCTAGGGCCTAGCCAGCTAAGCAAAAGAAAGAAATTGATTCAAGGACAGACTTGAGATGAACTATGCAAAGATAATCCCCATGACCCAAGAAGAAAATTGTCACCAGAGCCAAGCTCTAAATGCCAGAAACACAGATGACTTCACATGTGTATCAGAAACTTGACCTTGCTACCAACAGCAGCCACCAGCACCAAAAGCCAGATGCTTTTATTGCAAATGACCTATTTGTATCCTGTGGCTCCCACATGAATGGAGGTCTGTATGAATGCACCTCTGATTGGCCAAGGCTGGTCCGAAGCCAGTGTCCCTACCCCAGGATAGGCTGGGAATTTAAGTTCTGGCATCATTTTAAAGATATATGAGGAATTTCCCTGGATACATGAGGTTTGTGGTAGCAAAGCAATGTGAATAGATTTAGTACCACTGAACTACACACTTAAGAGTCAAGATGGTGTATTTTATGTCAGGCTTATTTTAAAACAAAATTTTGTAACCAAATGTGGCAGCACATGCCTATAATCAAAAGTATGATTATAGGAGGAATTACAAGTTTGAGGCCAGCCTGAGCAACTAAGTGGGACCCTATCTCAAAATAAAAAGGACTGAGGATATAGCTCAGTGATAAAGCATGCCTGGGTTCAATCCCAAGTCTGTTTTTAAAAAATTAAATAGTGGCATGAGGGTGCAGCTTCAACTTAGCTGGCCCTGGAATCTCCCTGGGGGACTGATGGAGAAGCCTCCTGGGTACGTCTAGGTGGGTCAGAGGTGTGGCTTTGAGGTGTCCAGTCCTTTGACTCTTCCTCTCTGGCCTATTCCTTGTGCTCTGCTTCCTGGCTGTCATGAGACTGAGCATCTCTTCTCTACCATGATGTGTTTCCCTTGGTGCCTGCCCGTCATGGACGGATCCCCCAAAACCATGAGCCGAATAAACTCTCCTTTATATTGTAGTTGTCAGGTACAGCAATAGCAAAACTGATACAAAAGTTTCACTTAAAAAAAAAAAAAAGACATTAAGCAGCTGTGAATGACAAAAGGCCACTACTGATCTCAAGAAATGTTTGGTAAGTAAGTAAAGATGCTCAGCAGGTATGTTGGATCCTGGCAGGCTTCCTGTACTTTGAACTTTCTGCTATCATAGCTTATACCACACAGGATGGCTGTCGTTTGTGTAATTATAGCCAATCTGTGTAAGTGCCTACAGTGTTCCTGGGGCTTACACTGGCTCCCTCCATTGCTCTCCATTACCTGTGAGTCAGTGTTGGGTGACTGTACTGCTCAGAAGGGGAAGCTCATTGCATGGACAAGGGGAGGGCATCAAGGAAGTCCAGAGAGATATAGAGTAAAGCTGGTGAATTCAAGATAAAAATCCAGAAAAAAATCTTGGAAAGGCCAGGTAGTGGTACATTCCTGTAATCCCAGCACTCAGGAGGTTGAGGCAGGAGGAGCACCATGAGCTCAAGTTCAGCGAGTTCAAGACCAGCCTGAACTACATAGCAAGACCCATCTTTAAAAAAAAAAAAAATGCTACAGAGAAGAAGAAAACAAGAAAGAAATCACATGTTTTTTGTGATCATGAGAGTGAGGTGCCTGGAATAGATGGTAGCTTAAGAGAATAGTCGGGACTGCTAAAGGTGAACACAGCATCCTGCCTTATACCTGGCAGCCCCAGTGACAAGCCTCCTACATTGTAGTATGGTATTATAATGAGAAAAATCATGAGCAAATAATGTAGTCACTCCAAATGGGGCCACACAGAGTCCAAGTGGCTCCACCCTAGGGAAAGCTCTGGGGAGGATTTTCAACAATAGAAGTTGAAGTCAAGGGAAATATTATCTGAAGTGTGTGTAATAAAGGATTAAGTTGAACCTGCTCACTCAGGAGAATGTGTACTTCGGCCAGTACCTGTCACTTCTCCCACTGAGGCTGATCAAAGTCTGGATGTCTGGTCAACCGTGCACTTGTTTATCCAGACTCACCTTTTCCTCCCTGGAGGCAATCCCAGCTTGACTGTGAGCAGGAACTCACTCTCCCAGTTTGGGGCCAGGCAGCTCAAAAGTGGCTGAGGACACTGCTCCCTTGACCCCTACTCCCACCTCAAGGAGGTCTGAGAAGAAAAGAATTCTTGAGGTTACCAAAGAGAATTGTGAAAAGAGGAAAGGCTAGTGCCATGCCTAGCACTACCCAGCTAGCAAGATGGGGAGCTGGATTTGAACTCATCTAATTCCAGAGTCTACCCAATCAATCACTGAGTGGGAATTCAAGTGTGTGATCCTAACTAGATACTTTCCAGGGATACTGAGAGAACTGAAGATGATGAATGTCCAAGGCTCGAGTTTTGAACAAAAGTGCTATTCTCATTTTCAGAGAAAACAATCTCAGCCTCACAGGAGCTAAGGAACACAGCCAAGGACACATGGCCTTTTGCTGTCAAACATATATCAACAGTTGTTTGCCTCTAAATTTCCTATCCTTGGCTCATTTGAGGGTTTAGGGAATGGAGAGTGTAAGAAGAATTAAATCCACAGGATCAACACAGGAAATCCTATTTTATTGTTATTGAGGATACATTCACGTGGTACTTTCTGCTCCTCAGAACTTCCTAGGCAGGCACCACAGAGAGGATCAAGATGCAGATGGCCCAACTCTCCCCTCAAGAGCTGTGGTGTGGTCAGCAAAAGGGGGGTGACACAAAGTCTGGGACCAGCACTGCTTTCCTTCCTCTTCCTATCAGGGAAATGGCTTTGGCTGGGGGGGGGGGGCTCTTATCTGTGGCTGCATCACCTTATCACCAGCTGCAACACATGATCAAGGGCATGCTCTGGGCATGGCTGAATAGGCTGCCAGGTTGAGAACCTCCAGGCTTGGCAGAGATGAAGAGGAGAAAGGGACGTGACTGGGGGCAAGGAAGTGGATGAACCTTTGAGGACAATGCACAGGGCTGTGACTGCACAGCCCTAGACACATGTCCCAGGGAATTTGCAACAGGAGCAGCAGGGAGTCCCTGCTTCCCAGCACGGACTGCAGATATCACAAGCAAGAGCTGAGACAGCAGGCTGCTGTCAGGCTGAAGAGGCTTCCCTGAACCTGAGCCGCCTCCTTCCTTCCCAGGACTAGCGCAGCTTGCAGAGGCGAAGGCTCCAGGGACCCCAGGCCTGAGCAGAGCCATACAGCAGCTTCCCTGACCCTGCAAAGCAAGATCCATGGCCACCTGGAAACACATTATTGCCTTTTCGAACACGGAGTTGGATAAAAAAATACATTATTATTTTATTAGCAACTCTTAAAAGCTCCTGCAGCGGTGTGAGTTACAGCAGACACACTACTTCCATATATTTATTTTATGTGTTTAGCACTTAATTCACACTAGCTTGCGTTGTGAGACACTCAGCTGTAACACATTTTTACTGTCCTCTGATCTTCCACATGAATCAGATTTTATTGATTACTCACAACCCGTATTTTTAAAAAGCATCATCTTGTTCCCAATAGTTCCTCTTCTTTTTCAATGTGATCAGCCCATCTTTGTTGTTGTAGGGTTCAGTTTCCATATGGAAGTCTTTCATCTCTAGTATTTCATTAGTTTTTTTCTCTAGGCTCTTTCGCAGTCCTTTCATACTGACCATTTTTGTAATTCTTAAAATATTTTTACATTTGGTTAAGAAATACTCAAGACGTAGTTATCCGATTAGGTAAAATATTAAGAAAACACAAATTAGGGCTAGCCAAACAGCTCAGCAGATTAAAGCGCCTACAAGCAGGGGCAGGGGCTGGGGGTTCAATCCCTGGGCCTACTGTTCTGACCCCACCACTGGGCCATGCTGAGATAGCAATTAAGACTGAGTGTAGTGGCGCACACCTATAATCCCAGCTCTTGGAAAGCTGAAAACAGGAGGATCAGTAGGAGTCTGATCTGTATAGTGAGACCCGGTAGACCCTGCCCTAAATACATTGAAAAAAAAAAAAAGTAAAATTTTGGTTAGAACACTAATTATAAAAGACAAAAGAAAACCAGAACGGGCAGGCCAAGTCTCAGAGGCACAGTGCAGATCCCATTCTCTGAAAAAAAAGTGGGAAGAAAGAGAAAGAGTGGCTCAGGTGGCAAGGCAATTATTTTGAATATGAAATCCCAAAGAACTGAACACAGAGAATGACACAGATCCTGCAAGTGCCGCAAACCACCTGCTGGAGGAGCCCCACCATGACTGCAAGTGTCAGGGCGCCGGGCATGCACTGCGCCTGGCCTTTGTTCTAGGAGCTGCCCTGGAAGAGTTAGGTCTTGGAGCAAAGGTTACAGCAAAAGTTTCCTAAGGTTCTGTCACAGGAGTCTGTCACCCTAGCCACAGTCCCAGGTGCTAGTACAAGGTCTTTTCTGGAGGGACATCCAAGCAACACCCTTCACAGCTTACACATTACCTCCTGCCTTCTGCCAAGATAACACAGTTTCTTAAAGTTACTAACTACTAATCTGTTCTTGGCCTAAAGTGACCAAGTATCATGCCCAAGTAAAGTGTAGGAGAAATGAAATTAAACATGTTAGAGACATAGGTAAGTGAACAACAATGAATGGTAAAAGTGATAGATTTTTTATAAATTTGTCTTTATATTTTGAATTTTAGGCAACAGCATTTTTTTACTGAAAAATGCATAAAAATAGTTTCAATAATCATACTTGATCCAAAATAGTATTCTCCAATTTGTTAGTGACCCAACAAATTGCTTCCAAGTAAGAGACAGAGTAATGGGCCAAGTTTAGGCTCAGAATTCAGACAGACCTGAGCTTGCATCTTGGCCCTGGGACTGGGCAGCTTCTTTCCCCTTCCCAGTTTCTCATCCTTTACTGCTTACTATTGCTTTATGTACAGGTGAGCCCCTGAGTTCCATGCCAACATGCGGCAAACAAACAAATCTATTTTGCCCCATTACCATGTTAGCTACTAGAAATTTCTAAAATCCCAATCCACAAAGAACAAAGAGTGGCTGCAGCTGAGGAAGTTCAAAATATGACATGACAGCTACAGGAGGCTGAGGCAGGAAGATGGAGAATTTGAGGCCAGCCTGACTGACTTAGGGAAGTCTCATCTGAAACATTTTGTTTTAATTTTTTTTAAAGCTAGAGATATATCCCAATGATAGCATGCCCCTGGCTCCACTCCACCATACTACAAAAATACAGTAATGGCCTAGGACTGTCCCAAAAGTCAGTTCTAAGAAGCTTCTTGGCAGAAATTTCACTTCTAAGTATATTCCAAAAGAATTTAAAGTTCAATTCCAACTTGGAATTGGAGATTTGAAGAACTGAAAACAGGGACTTAAACAGGCAATTGTACACTAATTTCCTACTAGGTTATTTAGAATGGTCAAAAGGTAGAAACAACTCAACCAGCCATCTATAGATGAATGGAGAAAAAATGTAATATGTACACGGCTCAGTTACTCTTCACTCATGGCTGGGACAAATACCCGACACCCAAAATGAAGGAAGGAAAGGTTTATTTAGTTCACAGTTAGTGGAGGTTTCAGTCTATACTCAGCTGGCTCCAAAGCCGAATGGCACATGGCAGAGGGCAGCCCTCCATGGCAGGGGCCAAGAGAAAGAGCAAAGGGAGTGGCAGCAGCTCAGGCAGCTCGCCAGCCTCTCTCCCCATCTTACATGGTAAAGCGAATTACCCACCCCAGGGCAGGTGCAGCATCCACACCCACAATTATCAATCAAAAACTCCAGAAGCCACCCCAAGACTGCATGAGGCTTTGGGAGGACACCTGTACACGACCCATTACAACACACAATAGAATATTATTCAGCCTTAAAAAGGAAATAGATTCTAACACAAACTACAGCATGAAGGAACCTTGAAGACAGTATGCAAAGTGAAACAAGCCAGACACAAAGGACAAATGTGATCCCACTTATTTGAGCTACTAACTGTTCTTTTTTTTTTCTTTTTCTTCTTTTTGCAGAACTGGGGATTGAACTCAGGCCCTTGCACTTGCCAGGGAACTAACTGTTCAAATACACAGAGATAGAATGTTGGTTACTGAGCACTGGGGGAGTAGGGAAAAGCCAATTACTGTTTAATAGATCTGGAGCTGTAGTTTGGGATGATGAGAGCTCTCAACTGGTGATAGTGGCACAACAATGTGAATGTGTTTTATGACGCTGAACTATACATTTAAAAAATATTCAAAGGGGCTAGGGAAATGGCTCAGTAGAATAAGTGCTTCCCTGGCAAGACCAAGGGCCTGAGTTCAATCCCCAGTTCTACCAAACTATAAAGTTCAAATGGTAAATTTCACATGTAATAAAATTTTTAAATAAAAATAATTTTTAAGAATGCCAAGAAACAAGATATATCACATATAGGTACAAATTCTCTATGATGAATATATATACATATATATATATATATATACACACACATACACATATATATGTGACATATATATGTAAAATGTACCAATAAAATAAAAAATTTAAGCACCAAAATAATAAAAATAAAAAAATCCTCCTTAGCAATGAAGTATTTTTTATTTATTTTTGTATTTTTGGGCAGCTCAGCCTGCCCTGGGGCAGGACTGGCGTGGCATGTGATGCCCAGGATTGAACTGAGGTCCCCTGCTCCTCCCTAAGCTTGCCTAAGCAGGTGCTTTAGACCGCTGAGCTATCTCACCAGGCCAACAATGCAGTATTATTGGAGATGCATGCAGGAGGCAAAGTTGAGCTACCAGCAGGTGTTTCTCACACAGAGAAGTAACATATAGCTTGTTCAATTCATTGCATTTTTCATAAATTTTCATTATAAAAGAAAGCCACACTACAGAAAATTTTGAAGACAAAATACATCATACTCCCATATTCTTTTTTTTATAAGATTATTTTGGGGCTGGCCATGGTGGCACACACCTATAATACCAGCATTTGAGAGGTTGAAGCAGGAGGGTTGCTGTGAGTTTGAGGCCATCCTGATCTGGACAGCAAGACCCTGCCTATCGGGGGAGAAAAAAATTATTTTTAAAAGGGCTAGGAGTATAGTGCAGTAGCTATTAGGTTTGATCATCAGCAGCAAACAATGTCAATCATAGTGCATGGAGACTATGCATTCTGATGACAAGTCCCCCAAATGGCTCCTGGACCTCGCTGGTGATACACAGGATCAAAATGAGCAGTGTGGTTCCTCAGGACACTAGGCTACTCTTCTCTGCTGTGGAAAGAATCTACATGTGGGGTAGACATGAAGGCAGGCTTGTGGGGCTGCAATGGATGGAAAAGAGAATGAGTTTAAAGTTTCCTTTGTGTCAACACCAGGCCACCAGCCCACACAGTCTGTTCCATGCTGAGATATCACTACCAGGGCTCTATTTCCTATTGGAACGAGCAAGGAGGAAGAGCCAGCTGGAGAGGCAGCCCCAGTCACTGGTTTTGAAGACTGACTGGCTGACAGCCAAGCTCCCTGCAGGAAGCACAAGCTAAGAACCTGGGGAAACTGAGGCAGAGTTGGGGCCCCCGATTAGGGTTAACTCCTACCAGGACAACAGAGCTTGCGTCTGGGGCTGCACACACCTAGGTTTGTGTCTTGGGGCAGCCAAAAGCGGGTGACTTCATTTCTCTAAGCCTCAGTTCCTCCAGCTATAAAATGGAAATTATATTCCCTACCTCTTGCTGGTGGTAGGAAGCCTGAACAAGAATCCATGTGAAGTGCTTGCTAAATGGAGGCTGTACCAGACCCTTGGGAGGCCCTGGCAGCAACTTCCTTGATTCAGTGAATGAACAAATAGTAAACACATTCCCACTGTGAACCTGTTCGTGAGCTCATGGGAAAAACTCATAGAAATCATTTTAACATTATGAAACAACACTTGATAGGCTTAATAAAAGGTTTACCTATTTTCCAAGCCTGAATATCTAAGGCTTACTTCCTAAAAAAATAAACTGACCTGGTTGAAAGAACAGAGTCTATACATCGTTTCTGGTTTTCTTATGAAACAAAATCTTGTTTAACACAAATGTTGTGCTCAGGGTTTGAAAGGAAAAAATACATAACACATAATTTATAGGATTATTTTATAGTATTCAGCCAAAGAGTCAAATGCAAGAGAGTGCAGGAGATCTGCCCACACACAGGAGACCCAAAGACGCATTGGGTGCCATGGCAATGTCCTGCATGCATTCAGCTGAAGATCTAGAGCCCAGGACAACACTTCGAGCAAGTCCGTTTCACAGATTTGCACTGGGAAGGCCCGCCGGCCAGTGGTGGGAGCTGGAAAGTCTGTGGCAGGGGGTGAAGGGTCTGTGGCGGCTGGCTGAGGGATGTGCACAGGTGCCAAGAGCAATCCTCAAAGTAAGGAGCAGAGCTCCCCTGAAAAGAATCTCTGCAACATGCAGGACCCACACTATTCTGACAAGGAAAACAGCCGAGTTCACAACTGGGAAGCCAGAATGACAAGCTTTTCCAAGAGAACCAGCAAGACACCATCTTCCCCTCCAGTCCCAGTTTGGTTTTTGTTGTTGTTTTTCTACTGGGGATCAAACTCGAACTCAGGACCTTGCACTTGTCAGGCAGGTACTTACGTTGCTGCGTTATCTCCCTGGTCCTTCCCGTCCTGCTTTTATGCTGTTGACAACAATCCTCAGGTGGGCCTCCACACCCAGCACTCAGTTCACCTGGTGTTACAAGTTGACCACTAGTTAATCCACCACCACAAACCATATATATTATTCTGATTAGGAATTCATGTTTAGTTTCCAACCCTAGAAAATGTTATATTAGAGAAATATAACTAGCTACAATGACAGACTCCAAAATACCAGTGTTTCAGGACAATAGAAACTTATGTCTCACTACACACAATTTCAATATTCCTAGTGGATGGGCAGCTTTTCTCCATGTGGTGAACACAGACTCTTTACTTGATGAATATAGATACAGATATAAACACTGCTTTAAAAGCTGGCCAGGGAAATAGCTCAGCGGTCTAAGCACCTGCCTGGCAAGTACAAGGACCCAGGTTTAATCCCTTATACCCCAGGCCATGTCAGCCCTGCACCAAACCAGCCACCAAAACCAGTCATGGTAGTACATGCCTGTTACAGGAGGATCAGTACAAGTCTAAGCTGCATAGTGAGACTGTACCAAATAAGTAAATTTTTAAAAAAGATTAAAAAGCTGGTAGTGACCAAGTTGGAATGTCAGGAAGATAAGGTTGTTTCATTGTTAGATAATTAATGAATTGTCAATTTTAATATATTAAAAGAAAAATCATGATATCTAGATAAGTAAATTTTGAAAAATAAATCTATTCACTGAGAATAAAAGCTTTTACTAATATTGTTTAGACACCATACCATGTCTGCATCTTGTCCTCTGAATTACTACTACAAAGACAACAATATATAATGTATCAATTATTGTAAACATCCTACTAACCTGTATTGAAACTGTTTCATCACTATTCTTTTTTTTTCTCATAAAAATAAATAAAAAGGGCCGGCCAGATAGCTTGGTGGATTAAAGCACCTGCAAGCAGGCTCAGGGGCCTGGGGTTTGATCCCTGGCCTGCTGTGCCAGCCCCACCCCTGGGAGCCTGCTGAGATGGCAATTGAGACTGGGTGTGGTGGTAAGCAACTGTAATCCCAGCTCTTGGGAGGCTATAAACAAACAGATCACTATGAGTTCAATCTAGTAGTGAGCCCCTGAACACCCTGTAGACCCTTCCCTAAAATACAAAAATAAAAAGTAAAAAATAAATAAATAAATCTAGAGCCAGGGAGACAGCTCAGTAGTATAAGCATCTGCCTGGCAAACATAAGGCCCTGAGTTCAATTCTCAATACCTAAAAAAAAAAAAAAGGCTAATTATTCATGATAAATATAATTATGAACATAAGTCTTTAGACATCTAGAATAGAATCTTCTTCATCTCCAAGAGTATCAATACCAAAAATCCCATTTTATGGTTAAGTATTGAATGTTTTTCCATTGAGACCAAAGAACATAATGTCTACTGATAGCATTTTCATCCATCATGGTATAAGATGAGAGAAATAAAAGGATTGGAAAAATGAAATAAAACATTCATTATTCAAGTATATTGTTGGCTTCATTAATAACAGAAAAATCTATAGAGAAATTATTAGTTTTAATAAGAGTTTATTACTGAATATTAAAAAATCAATACACAAAGTCACTGAAGTTCTATATAATCAGCAAAAACATTAAAAATAATCTTTAGAGGGGCCAGCAAGATAGCTCTGTAGTTTAAAGCGCCTGCTTAGGCAAGCTTAGGCAAGCCGGCATGGACCACAGTTCAGTCCCCAGCACCACATGCCACACCAGCCCCACCCCCTGAGCAGGCTGAGCTAGCCACAAAGTAATAATAATTTTTAGGGCCAGTGAGATAGCTCAGCAGACTAAGTGCCTGCTTAGGC
Organism: Ctenomys sociabilis; assembly: GCA_004027165.1. Classification (NCBI taxonomy): domain Eukaryota; kingdom Metazoa; phylum Chordata; class Mammalia; order Rodentia; family Ctenomyidae; genus Ctenomys; species Ctenomys sociabilis. The sequence continues at coordinate 35,974 of PVKA01016852.1, read as the reverse complement.
AAGTGCAGGGACCAGCCACTGAAACCAGGCACAGTGGCGCGCTCCTATAATCCCAGAGCTTGGCAAGGCTGAAAACCAGAGGATCACTACAACTTCAAGCTGCATAGTGAAACCCTGTACCAAATAATTTTAAAAAATAAATATAATAAATTTTAAAAATTTTAAAAAGATAATCATGCCAAAACATAAATTGAAATAATCTTTAATTTTTAAAAATCATTTATTTATTATTTCTTTGGTACAGTCTCACTACGCAGCTGGGACTTGCAGTGATCCTCCTATCTCAGCCCCCATAGCACTGGGATTGCAGGGGTGTGCCACTGTACATGGTTTCAGTCTCCAGCACGGTGTGGGGCCAACACAACACGTGGCATTGTCAGGCAGATAGATGCTTAGACCACCGAGCTAGCTCTTCAGCCCCGAAACTGAAATAAATCTAACAAAATATCTAATAACTTTATGGAAAAATTAATTCCCTCAAAAATATTTTAAAAATCAGTTTATAGACACCTTTTAATTTTTGTATGCTTTCTAAAATATCAAAAATTAGCTTTCCAAAAATATATAAAAACTTACTTTTTGATTTTTGTTTTCTTTGCTCAGACATTACTGACCTCTCTGCAAAGCATCCAGACACAATTATGACTGAATCTGGTCATATTTAGGGTTTCACCAACTTCTATAATATGAAGTATGTCCCCTTACACATTTTTAAACTTATAATTTTATTTATTTTTGTGGCCTGCTCAGCCCACCCTGGGAGTGGGGCTGGCATGGTTCATGGTGCCGGGGATCAAACTGTAGTCCCTGGGCTTTGCCTAAGCTTGCCTAAGCAGGTGCTCTAGACCCCTGAGCTGTCTTACCGGCCCACCCCTTACACATTTTTTTTTTTTTTTTTTTTTTTTGCAGAACCAGGGATTGAATTCAGGCCCTTGCACTTGCCAGGCAAGTGCTTATTCTACTGAGCTACCTCCCTAGCCTCCCTTACACATTTTTTAAACTCGTCCATCATGAGGGTGCATTTGTCTGAGTAAGAGGATAAGATGTTATTTTATTTATTTAATACCTGATTAGCTTAATTCTTAAGTTTTACAAATTTGGGCAGATGGCACCATGTTCCTTAAAAACTAGGGGCTGCTTGATATCAGGTGGAGGGACAGGGAGGCCACTCTGGTCCTGCAGACACCCCAGGAGTAACCAGCATGGGAGAATCAAGGTGTCCCGTGTGGAAACTCCAACCCAACCACATGAAACTGGCTCCATGGAAGAAGGTGCTAAGCTCTAAGGACAAACCTAGGCAAGGTGCTAGGAGGGAAGATTAAACATTGAAGACCAGTGTTTGGTAGGAAGTTCTAGAGAGGGGCATAGAGGCTGAGAAAGAAAAGCCATTGTTCCTTTCCTTCTGCACAAGATTGACCTCTTAAATCAAATCAACAAATGTTTCCAGTGAGACAGCTGTGGTGGTGTACCCCTGTAATCCCAGAACTTGGGAGGCTGAGGCAAGAGGACTGCAATGAGTTCGAGGCCAGCCTGGGCTGCAAAGTGGGACACTGTCTCAAAAAAACAAAACAGAAAATCATTTCCAGAGAGCTAATCATGATCATCATTGATATACCTAAGATTTGTTGTTCATGTCATGTTCTGGGCCCTGCTGGAGTGACTTTTACATATACTCACACATGATACACATTATATATGAAAGCCATATGCACTGCATAACATTTTTCTGATTTTACAGATGAGAAAACTGAGGCTTGATATCAAGTGACTTGTGAGTGGCCAAATAATCCACATGTGACACAGCAGGACTAGAATCTGGAAAGGCTCTCAGGTACCAAGCATGGGACTGTGTGCCTGCACCTGCGTCATGGCAGCAAGTCAGTACTGACTTCTCCCTACAAGGGCACCAAGGCCTCTCAGCAAGGTCAGATAGGCACACAGCTATGTTGTGATAATGTAACATGGGTACAGCTTGACACTGAGAAAGGTCATCTGGGTGAAGCTGGGCATGACAGGACACTGAGGGACCGAGAAGACTAGAAAGGTTCAAATACAGAAGAAGGATGGAAAGGATCATGTTCCACTACAGCTGGATTGTATGTAGAAGACTTCCAAAGCCTATGTACAGGGCTCGAACACTATCCTGCAGTTAAGAGTGAGGCAAGAAGAGTGCCTGAAAACACAGCCTTAGGTCTCATTTGTCTCCTGTGTCTGGTGAATGGGGTGGGCACAACTACTGCCGGGGGGACCAGTGGACCTGTGAGGAAGCCCCTGAAGTGCAAAGATCTGGCCTCAAGGGCACTCAGGAAGGTACGAAGTAGAGTAATACAGTTGGCCCGTCAGTCTCAAGTTGTCGGTTCTTTCACTGTGATCCTCCTTGCAACCATCACTTTCTCACCATTTCTATCACCAACAAGACTCAAGATCATGCTTAGGCAGGTGCAGGTACCATGCCAGTCCCACCCCTGAGATACAGACAGCGAATGAGACTGGACATGGTGGCATGCACCTGTAATCCCAGTGCTTGGGAGGCTGAAAACAGGAGAATCACTATGAGTTGGATCTATGTAGTGAGACCTAGTAGACCCTGTACCAAATACATTAAAAAAAAAAAAAGACTCAAGATCATCTTGGGCCTAGATAAATACAATTCACTTCCCTTCCCATCTCCAGTTTGTCATTCCTGACTTCCTTCTCATGCTCCCAGCAACCAGTTTTTGTTTTTTGGTTTTTTTTTTTAGCAGAACTGAGGATTGAACTTAGGCCCTTACGCTTGCCAGGGAAGTGCTTATTCTCCTGAGCCATCTCCCCAGCCCCCAGCAACCAGTTCTTACCTTGCCTTGTCTATCATCTCAAACACCTGAAAAGTTTTAATCTGACAACTGATATTTCTTTCTAGTACCAACCCTCAACTCTATCTCCCTAGAACTCATCTTTCAGACATTAGATCTCAGCCCCTCCAGGGGCATGAAAGCTTTCCCATTGTAAATGCAAACAGAAGCCATTCAAGGCCACGCTCAGATGGTGGGTACAAGGACTGTCCCCTTCCACCTCCCTGCCTTGTCTCTCTCTGTGGCCTCCCTTAGTTTTACATGCCCAGCCTTCTACTGCACGTAGCTTTTTCCACAGGAAGGGAGTAGGAATGGCCAACAGCTGTCAACTTAAATCATCCCAGTGCACTATGCTTCTCAGGAATGCAGCATGAAGATGTCAAATATCCCAGGGTTCATATGTCAAATCCCATGAAGGACTTAGCTGGCCATATGCAGATCAGGCGCCCACTCATGAGTCAGTCACCCTCACCAAAAGGCAAGGGGATTCTATAGGCCTGATGCAGTAACCCGCAAGGAGAGAGAAGCCCTTAAGACCAGAAGAGGAAAGTGGTGTCATACAGGTAAAAACAAAGGTTTTATTTTTCTGGTAACATCTGCTCAATGCAGCCCAGTACACAGGACCCTCCCCCAGGGTCTCCCTTACCAATACTATCACACCCCAACAAGTGAGTCACATGGTACCTTCCTAAGCAGAGCACAACACCTGTGCTGCCCCACCCTTCAAGGGCCATGGGTAACCTTTTCCGATCTTTAATCCAGTAGAGAAACATTGGAGCACTTATTTGGAACAATGGCAATGTTTTTCTTCTATAATGATTCATGCAAACTTGCCTGTGAGGTTTTACAAAGAAAGACTTTGATGCTGTCAGTGAAGAACTCTAAGGCCTTCTAGAATAAAGTGGGACCTAAATATGACAGGAAGAATTTGGTTTGCAATAAAAAAGAGAAACACCTCTTGGCAACAAAGGTTAGGTTAACACTGGATTAGAGCCCAAAATAAATCTACAGTTGCATTCTGGGAGATTTTTTTAAATATGGTTAAGCCACTGCTGGCAATGAAAAGTGAACTGAACACATCTGTACATTGTTGGTGGGAACATAAACTAGTATCTAGTATAAGCCTTCCCACAAGCAATTTGGCCTTTGATCCACAAATTTCATTTTCCAAGAATCTTTCTAAATGAACAATCCCCTAAACTAAACATTTATGCAAAAGATGTTCACTATGGTACTGATAGTGGTGAAAATTTTGAGATAACATAAAAGAATTATTAAATAAATTTCAGTAAGTCCTCTCCAGGGGTATTTTCAGCAATTAAAACAATGTCTAGTTCTTTCCACAGAAAACAAAATTTAAAAGGCTTTGAAGGATCATCTAGCCTCACTTATAAGCAAAAACAAAGTAAAAAATAAAAATAAAACAAAGTCAAGCATTCTTACCTTTTAGTTTGTCAATGATCAAGTGTAACATTCACGGAAACTACACTGGGGATGGTTTGCAGAAATTATTACTTTTGCATGTTTGGTTGCATTTAAGTCAGTACAATGTAGGGGCGGGGTTATGGTGGGGTTATGGAATATGTCAGTGGTAGAGTGCTCACCTATCACGAACAAGACCCTGGGTTCAATACAAGCAATGGCACCCTAAAAAAAGAAATCAGCATAACTGTGTCTATTTTAGGGGGCCAGGAGATGGCTCAGTGGAATAAGTGCCTCCCTGGAAAGTGCAAGGGCCTGAGTTCAATCCCTGGTTCCAAAGGGGGGAAAAAAAAAACAAAAAAAAAACAAAAAAAAACTGTGTCTATTTTTTTTTTAACTGTCTATTAAAAAGTATACATTTTAAGATCCATCTACTTACCTAGCAAAATGTCACTCCTGCAAATGTATCCTACAGGTATTACTCACACATGCCCATGAGAGGGGAAACTGCTGCTTACAACACTGTCCACAGAAACAAAAGCAACAAATCAGTTCTCTTCCACACAAGCCTGGATAATGCATTATGATGCATCCATACAATATGAATGATTAATTGTCTAAAAAGGACCATGCGAAAACCATATGGGTTGCTATAGGGTTTCCAAGACATACTAAGTGAAATAGACAAAAAAGAAAAAGATGTAAAGCAATGTAGCAATGTATATAGTGTTCTACTATTTGTGTAAAAACCTTATTTATGTTTTTATGTGCACAGAGTATGTCTGGATTATACAAGAAAATGATGAAATGAAAAGCCGGGCGTGGTGGCGCAGGCCTGTAATCCCAGCACTCGGGAGGCTGAGGCAGGAGGATTGTTGTGAGTTTGAGACCAGCCTGAGCTACAAAGTGAGCTTAAGGCCAGCCTGAGCTGCATAGTGAGACCCTGTCTCAAAAAGACCAAAAAAAAAAAAAAAAAAAAAAAAAAAAGATGAAATGAGCATAAATTAACTCAAGGAAAGGAAAGAGACTTTGCATTGACATGCAAAACTGAAATTTTTAAAAATCATGAGTGTTTCTTTTTCCAAAAGGTAAAGTCAATAAAAATAATAAGGGGCTGGAGAGATAGCTCAGTAGAATAAGTGCTTGCCTGGCAAGTGCAAGGGCCTAAGTTCAATCCCCGGTTCTGCCAAAAATACATAGGTTATGAAAAGGTTACCTACATATCCTTATAATTATTTAAAATACCTTTATTTTAAGTTAAAAATGTTAAGATTATTATATAGTATAGTATAGTATAGTATAGTGGCAGTTCTATGAAAGGTGAAAAATATGGAAAACAAATTGGGGAAAAAATGAGATGACTGCACATTTCCCACAGCTTCCAACATGTATTTGTTTGTTTTAAGAGTAGATCTCACTATGTAGTACATAGTACAGGCTGGCCTTGAATTCATTTATGTAGCTTAGGCTGGCTTTAGACTCACAGCAATCCTCCTGCCTCAGTCTCCCAGGTGCTGGGATTATAGGCATGCGTCACCAGGCTCTATTCCAATATGTCCTTAATCCCTGCATCACTAAACACATAAATAAACTATATAATATCTGTCCAAGTGCAGAAAGTTAAGTCTGGGAAAAAAGAAGTAAACACATTGCTTAAGGTCTTTTTCAGCTTCAGCCCTATGCATTAATGAAGGTTGTTGTGGTTTCTTAACTGCTTTTTACTTTTTCTGGCTTGGCACTGCTGCTAATAAAGATGAGACATAGCTCATACATCAGCCTAGAGAAATCTGTCCATGACACCCAATGCCAATGAATATTCAGTGGGATGAGCATTACAGACATGACTGCATTGTGAATTGACCCCACTTTTGGAAAACAATTTGCCTGTATAAATCTGAACCATAAAAAGTGTGCACACCCTTTGACTCAGTGACTTGACTTCTGGAATCTTCAGGGGGAAAAATGTGAATAACTGAAGGCTTTTATGCAGAAAGTCTTAATTAAGAATGGCATGCAGCTATAAAAGCAGGCAACAACATGAGAAAATGTTTACAATACAGCATTAAGACAGGAAGAATATAAAACTGTATGTATCCTATAATTATGATCACCTAATAAAATACATGTGAAAACCCTAGAAGGAAGCTCACCAAAAGACTAAGGTCCTTCTATTCAGGTGGTGGGATCACGAGACAATTTTCTTTCCCCTTTCTCTTTTCCCAAGTGTTCATAATATTTTTAAAAAACAATGTGTTTATGACTATTTGAAAATACAGGGGCCAGGGAGATGGCTCAGTAGAATAAGTGCTTGCCTGACAAACGCAAGGGCCTGAGTTCAATCCCCAGTTCTGCCAAAAAAAAAAAAAAAAAGTTTGGGCTGTTCCATGGTAAATGATTCCCCTGTCAGTTTCTATTTCTTTTCAGCAAAAGCAATGCCCCTACATATCATAGCCTAGTTGCTAATATTTATCAAGCAACCAACCATTTTTGGCCCTTTACATGTTTTAATTCAATGACCAAAATGAAATAGTACTTATTGCAACTCAGGCTAAGTGATGCAGCTCAAAGGTGACAGCACTGAGATAGAGACCTGGCTCTCTCTATAACTTCCTCATAACTATCCAGAGGAACCCTTGATGTTCCCCATGTTCTAGAAAGAATGCTGCCACTTTATACAGTGTCTCACTTTGTAGCCAAGTCAGCGTAGACAAAGTCCTAATGAGGAAAGAGCAGCAAAGGGAGGCCAAGTCAGTAGTGCAGGATGCTAAAGTTGGTAAGAGGCAGAATCAGGATCCCCAGCCAGGTCAGTCTGTGTTGGTAGCCGCTATGCTCCTGTGGGTACCATGAAAAGGAAACCCTAATTCTGAGTCTGGGCCACAGGGCACCATCTTTGGTGCAGCCACCATCAAAACAAGAAGCTTCTGGCTGGAAAGTACAGATGACAGCAGGGGGCTCAGTGCTGCCCTGAGCTGGGCAGGGCCTGGCTCTACGCACTGGCACCTGAGGACCTGGGCAGGATGAGCTGGCACTGAGCACACCGACGTCTATGTGGCCTGGCCTAGGGCCAGCACAGATGTCGTGTCCTCTTGCCAGCACTGACAGTACCGGTGCTAACCTGCCAAAAGCCCTCAAGAAAAGCCATTAAAGCTCTACTAAGGATTCCTAGTTCTCAGGATTGCAGAAGGCAGGGCAGGATGGGGGTGGGAAGCTATACACAGGTCTCCACTATGGAGGAAAATTCCAACACCACATCACTTGGCATAAGAAAGTGATGCCTAACTTCTTTGACCCCCTTACAGCCAAAGGGTCCTACTGGGACCTCGAATCCAGAGCCAAGGCTGGAGCTCTGTGTGTGTACCCAGACCCTGAGCCAACAATGTAAGTGAAGACTCAAACCTTTAGAGAAGTGGGAAATGCAGGGCAACCTGGTGTAACCAAACAACTACTGCTCAGAGGCTAAATGAGGCCTTGGTATAGCTAAGGGCTTCCAAGATGTAGACACAGTGGAGGCACCCAGACCAGCAGGACAAAGCTCTGAGGAGACGGAGAGTGGGGAATCCTCACATATCACTGGCAGGAGAGCTGATGAACCATTAGAGGTGCACATATACTCTGCGATCCAGTAATTCTCTTCTTAATATACTTAAAGAAAGTTGTCCACCACATTGCATCAGACTACTCATAAAAATAGAAGACTGTAAACAGCCAGAACATGAGAATGGATTAAAAAGATAAGCCATATTTATATAACAGAATAGTATATAGCAGTGAAAATGAAATGAGTAAGCTAAAGTTGCATGAATGGATCTCATAAGTATAATACTGAATGAAAGAAGGCAAATCACAGAATAATACATAGTGTGATTTCATTTTATAGAAATCCAAACAGCTCTCCAGACTGAACAACATATTGACATATGGAACATATGCCTACGTGTGAAACTACAAAGCAAAGCAAGAGTGACACACAACTCATTAGCCAGCAATATTCTCAGTAAATAAGAATAGATTTAAGTTGCTGACTGTAAATACTGAGGCCCAAGCCACTGCGTTTAGTAATTGCCTGTTGTAGTAGTTTTAGGTTCTAGCACTGCATATGCTATATTTGTTCTGATTTTACTAAAGCAAAACAAAGTTGAACACAGTCTCTAAAAGAAAACGAGAAACAGGAAACAAGCAAAGGTGTGTGGAGGACCCAGGGCCTGGGGAGGGGGTGAATAAAAGTCTGGCATCTAGGAGTGGACACAGGGATTTCTAGTATTGAAAACACTTTCTTTGCTAAGCTAGGTGTCAGGTATGTGTTTTTTCTTGTTTTGTTTTTCTTTTTTGCTTTAGGGGGCTTTGGGGACTGTCTCATTTTGGTGTGGAGCTTTCTTGGGAGTACTGTCGATTGAAACCATGTAATACTGAATTACAATCCCACCCCTTTTTATTCTATTCTGAGACAGCCTCAAATGCAGCAATCCTCCTACTTCATCTTCCCAAGTAGCTAGCATTAAGGGCATGTGTCACTGTGCTCAGCACAAATATTTATTTTTGTAAGTCTGAAAGTGAGTCTTAGAAAACTTAAGACAACGGAACAAAAGATAACACACTTGACAAAAGGTAGCATGAATGCTACCATATGTGAAATAATATATTCTGGGGTCACGTGCACTTTTAATGTCATGTCCTGCTAAACTTTAGTCAAATTAACCAGACCTTGCACTGGCAATATAGCTATGATTTTCTGACAAAATTGGTAAGTTGGAATTAAAACTTTCCAATGTTTTGATATATTTGTCATTGAGATACTAATGAAAACACTTCTAAACACTGATATGTATATCCACATGCTCAAAATTTCTCTGATTTTTGTTTAGTCAGTGTTTTGTTTGGTTTGGTTTTTGGTGATTGACATATTTACAATCTCTACACATGTGGTTATTTCTGTGTATTGCTATAATCAGTGAATTTTACACTCAGTCTCATCAGCCCACAATATTCTGAGTAAATCAGAATAAATTTAATTTGCTAAATGTAAACAGAGGCCCAAGCCACTATGTTTAGTAATTGCCTGTAGTAGTTTTAGATCCTAGCACTGCATGTGCTGTATTTATTCTGATTTTACTGAACTAAAAACTTGAACACAGTCTCTAAAAGAAAACAAGAAACAGTGTTGAGACAGCGTCTAATGAGGTTCTGAGAAACACTTCTCTGTGTTGCCCAGATCAGACACCAGCAATGGACACTCAGCAGGACGTTCAACCCCAAAGCAGCAGCCAATGATATCTATCTATGGAGAAGGTCACATAGAAAATGAAATTAAATCCAGGGATCCAATCAGATGTAGAGAATGTAGGTACAGAATAATGTACAAGAAAAGAACTGAAAGATTGGTAGTTTTTGATGCTCAGTGAGTGAAACATGGAAATTCAGGAAAGTCTCTTTGTTAGTACCTGGATTTGCCTCTTCAGAGTCTCATTGTTGTATAGCTGTGGATTTGATACACTGAGGAATACAGCTATATACATGACTACATTTTCAAAGCCAGATTGTATATCTAAATATACTTTGTATAAAGAAATTTTTTGTTCAGTTATATAACTTGTAATTTAATTTTAGGGCCAGCCAAATAGCTCAGTGGATGAAAACACCTACAAGCAGGAGCAGGGGCCAGGGGTTAGATCCCCAGACCTGCCGTGCTGGCCCCATCCCTGGGGCATGCTGAGATACCAATTGAGACTGGACTATAATTCCAGCTCTTGGGAGGCTGTAAACAGGAGGATCACTATGAGTCTGATCTAGTAGTGAGACCTGGAACATCCTGTAGACCCTTCCCTAAAATATAAAAAAAAAAAATTTAATTTTATCATGTATGTAATCTGACAACATAAAGGTTAAAATTATTTGCCCAAACCATACTTTTAATAAAATTTATTAAAAATTCAAAAAAAAAAAAAATCAAGAAACAAAAAAAGCAAAGGTATGTGGAGGGGAAAGGGCCTGGGGTTGGGGAGTAAGCTCAATCCCACCATGCCTTAATGGCTGCCACCTCGGGGTAACTGAAACTCCCGTGGATCCAGGGTTCTCCTTTGTGACATGAGCACAGACCTCACTCTGAATGCCCAGTACCTAGCTCTTATGTGGTCTATAGCAATGATGGTAAAGCTTTTGGAAACCAAGTACCCAAACTGCAAATCAAAACCCACCTATTATCCCAAAGTGCCAACACAGCAATTAAACCTGAATATGGAGGTTTTAGTTTAGAAAAACAACTTTTATACAATGCTCAGCTGCTGGGGTGACGTGGTTTGCATGCCGACAAAACAGCTCCATGTGTTCCCTGAGGTATGCATGCCATGGCTTCGCCACTTCTGGTATATCAATGAATACACATTTGGTTTGAAAAACAAACTCCAATAGTGGAATATCCTACAAAAGACCAGATGGGCCCTCCTCAGAACTGTCAAGGTGGGAGCCAGGGAGATGGCTCAGTGGAATAAGCGCTTCCCTGGCAAGTGCAAGGGCTTGAATTCAATCCCCAGTTCCACCCAAAAAAAAAAAAAAAAAAAAAAGGAACTGTCAAGGTCAACAAAAACAAAGAAACCCACAAAAGGGCAAATATCAAAGAATTCCACTTATATAAGGTATAGCTGGGTATGGTGGTGCATGCCCATGATCCCAGCACAAAGCAGGCTGAGGAAGGAGAATGCCCATGAGTTCAAGGCCAGCCTGAACTTCTTAGTGAGACCCTGCCTTTAGGTAGGCAGGTAGACAGACAGATAGACAGACAGACAGACAAAGTATATTACCTACACAGTCAAATTCATAGTCAGAAGTGAGAGTGGTAGGATTAGGGATTTTATTCAGTGGCAGAGCACTTGTCTAACAAGTGGGAGGCCCTGGATTAAAAAAAAAAAAATCTAAAAAAAAGAGAAAATAGAGTGGTGCCACTGGGGACAGGGTGGGAGAGAGGAAAAGCTAATGTTCAATGGCAACAGCTCCCATGTGGGATTATAAAAATGTTCTGGAGATGTATGGTGGTGCCAGATGCACAGAGAAAATACTGACCTGTGCCTGCACAGATGGTTAAAATGGTAGCTTTAATATATACTTTATCACATTTTGAGAGAAATCAAACAGAACAACCAAGAAAAGTACGAAAAACTGCCACCGCCACCCAGAAGAGCCTGAAGGGATATCCTGCCCAAATGTAACAGAATACTGCATGAGATCCAGGGACAGAAAAACAAAATTTAAAAAAATCTAAATAAACTATACTTTGATAAATTGTAATGTATTAACAAAAACAAGGAAGCTCACAAAAGGACAAATATCAAATAATTCTACTTCCCTAAGGTATAGCTGGGTAGGGTGCTGCATGCCTGTGACCCCAGCACTTTATCACAATCTAAGAGAAATCATTATCCTGGTTCACAGTAACAATGCATCACACATATGTAAGATGTTAATAATAGGGAAAACTGGGTGTAGAGTATGTGGAAACTGTTATGTAAAACAAATATAACATAAAATGTATCATTTAACTACATTTAATGAAGGACAAAGTAGACTAAAGAAGGAGGCAGATGATGTGGGCCCAAACTCTTGAGCAAGGCCTCAGCTTCTGCTATCAGGCCCCTTTCTGGAGGCCTGAGGAAGCACATACCCTGTCCAGGGGCAGATAATCTGCACGATCTCCTGTCCCTTCCCACAGCCCCCCCACAGAGACCTCACATGTGTGAAACATCAGTCTCTCCCTTACTGCACTCTCCCAAGATGTTTCAGGAATTCACTACTGTTTATTTGTTTGAAAGTAAAGGTACTGAACATAGGTCCTTTGTACTGGGTTACATCCCCAGCCCTTTTTTATTTTTTATTTTGAGACAGGGTCTCACTAAATCACTAAATGACCCAGGCTGGGCTTAAATTTATGACCTGCCTGCCTCAGCCTCCCAGAATACAGAATACAGCTCTTATTTTATATTCCTTACATTCTATATCCAATATCTCCTCTGAACCAGAATGAGAGCCCAGTAGGCCATTGAGAAAATACAAAAAGGCTGCCTCATCTGTATTTTTTGCCTCATACAGTGAGTGACAGAGAACCCTAATTTGAGTCTGGACTCATAGAACCTGTGAAACTATCCACACACGTCCCCTCCCCCATTTTATTAAGAAGCAGAGACCCAGAGTGCACAGGGGACTTGTCAAGACCACAGCTGAGTGCAGGCAAGCTGAGACTGGGGCCCAGGGTCCTGCACCTGGTCATCTCTCCTGCCTTCCTTAAGTGGATCATCAAGGGGCTCCTTCCCACCTCTAGCTATCGAGCAACCTGTGCCCTCTGAACTACGTACTACTGAAATCATTAAAAATGCTGGGTGAAATGTTTCCAGTCCTTTATAGGCACTAACTGAGCCAACAAAGAGGTTAAGAATAGTCATAGGCCAAAAAAGAGGGGAAAGAGGATCTCACTTCGTGAGGACTTGGAAGCTGGCTTTCTCCCTAAGGCAACGTGCCAATGCCTAGTGATCCTGACCTTCAAAGTCTAAAGCCTCAGAGTGCAGACAAACCCCCACCATCCAATGAAGAGGCCATCAGGAGAGCCCACATATTAAGTTGGGCCACATCATCAGGGATAGAAAAGAATGCATCCCTGCCAAAAGAAAAAATAAGGAAAATGGACCATGGCAATTGAAAGCAGAGTAAAGAAAAACTTTCTTGCCCTTATGTAAACCACAAACCAACCCTTATGTTTAAATTCATCAGCACCAGGCAAAAACCTTCACACCAGCCAAGCATGGCTTTAAGGAACAAGAGAGTGAACTCTAAAAATATCTGAGTGAAGAGACTTCCAGACAGGCAGCAGAACAGCCACCCCAGGGCCCTCCAGGTCATACCTGACTTATTCCAGGAACAGGAGATGGCCTCAGGGTATGGTGTGAAGTGACTGTAGAAGGCCCAGTGTGCCATTGTAAAAACCTCAAGCTCTTTCTCTCAAATGTGGGGTCAATGGAAGGTTCTGAGCAGGGGAATAAAATGCCCTAGTGTCTGTCCTAAAAATGTGTGAACTAGAAACAGGGAGCCCAAATAGGAAACTATTCCTGTAATCCAGGTGAAATGATGGTAGTTCTAGCTAGGAAGGTAGAGAACAAATGATACCATATTGTGCATGTGCTGGAAGATACAAACAATTAGGTTCCTAACAGTGAATTATTAAAGTATGAAAGAAAGGAAGATTGCAAAGACTCCAAGGTTTCTGACCTGAGCAATAGAAGAGTCACCCACCACTGAATGAGACAGCAAACAGAGTTGGAGGAGAACCTAAATTTTGAAACTCCTGAGTTTGAGACATCTATTAAATATTCAAGGGGACAAATAATTGAATACTTTTTTTACTTTAAAAAAAATTATTTTAAGGGCTGGCCAGATAGCTCAGCTGACTAAAGCACTTGCTTAGGCAGGGCACAATAGCTGGGATTCAATCCCCAGCATGCATGCTGGCCCTAGCCCCGCCTCGGGGGCTTGCTGAGACAGTAACTGAGACTGGGCATGGTGGTACATGCCAATTCCAGCACTTGGGAGGATGAAAATAGGAGAATCATGAATCCAGTCTACATAGTGAGACTCTGTAGACCCTGTACTGAATACATAAATACATGAGTATAATTGGTAAGCAGTAACATTCAATTATTTGTCCAATCTTGCATAACTGTATCTGTTAATCTGAGCAACACATTTGATGATAAAAATAGGGAGTAGAACAATCATTGTTAATTAGCTATTCTTGTTTTGAAAATCTGTAACATTGTTGTATGTTACCCTGTTTCTGTCTCTGTTATTTGTTTTTGCTTTTGTTTTAAGTCTTCAAAATAAAATAAAATTTTTAGGGTCAAGCCGGGCGTGGTGGCGCAGGCCTGTAATCCCAGCACTTGGGAGGCTGAGGCAGGAGGATTATTGTGAGTTGAAGACCAGCTTGAGCTACAAAGTGAGCTTAAGGCCAGCCTAAACTGCATAGTGAGACCCTGTCTCAAAAAGACAAAAAAAAAAAAAAAAATTTAGGGCCGGAGAGATAGCTCATAGAATAAGATCTTGCCTGGCAAGCACAAGGGTCTGAGTTCAATCCCCAGTTCTACAAGAAATAAATAAATAAATGATTAAATTAAAATTTTAAAAAGATACTCAAGGGGAAAGATCAAGTCCGCAGTCAGGTGCATGGAACTGAGAGAGAAGTAGGCTGTAGATAAAAACGTGGGAGATATCAGCACAGGAATGGCGACAAGGCCAGGAGGCTGATGACATCAGCAGAAGAGTGAGTGAAGAGACAAAGTCAAGTACTGACTCAGAGGCACACCTAACAGGCGGAGGTCAGAGAAGTGGGGGAGGGAGTGGCTGAGTCAGAGCAGCCAGTGGGGTTGAAAGAAGCCCAAGACATGGGCCTGGCCCTGGGAGCCCCACTAAGCAAGGTTTCCACAGGGACATGTGCAAATCTGTCAAAGGCCGCAGGCTGATCAGGGAGCCAGGCCAGCACTGGCCCTTGGCCAGAGGAGTCTTGGAGGAATGGATGAGGTGAGAGTTTGCCTGAAGTTAAACTCAGAGAAAATTAACACCCACCAGAAAAGCTAAGATCCAAAAAAAACTGAAATATTAATTGTTGGCAAAGAGGTATAGCATACAAAACTTTGCACATTCCTTATGGGAGCAAAAATTGGTACAGTTTGGGGAATATCTACTAAAGGTAAGCTGAGTATCATCTTGGTACTAACCTGGCAATTTGATTTCCAGATGCACATCTAAAAACAATGCAAACGTGTTTACTATGGACACATGAACAAGAACATTCATAGCAGAATTAGTATGGGAACATAGCTCCATATCTAATCTATAGCTCACTGGCAACTCATCAGATGCCAGGTGTGGTGGCACACACCTGTAATTCCAACAAGAAGCTGAGGCAGGAGGATTTCAAGGCCAGCCAGAGCTATATAGTGAGTTCAACCCCAGTCCAAATTACACAGTGAGACCATCTCAAAAAAACAAAAAAGAGAGAATCAGATAAATGATGACCTAGTCACACAACATCTTATCCAGCAATGAAAATGAGCAGATTGCTATGTGCAACAACACAATGAGTCTGACGCTATAGGACACTAATAGACAAAAAAGAAAACAAAGCATGTGAGTCACTGAGAGTCTAAAAGCAGATAAAATTGGTGTTCAAAGAAAAACTCATACATTATTGTTCATGGCACCAGTAGTCACAACAGACAAAGGCGGCAGTTCACAAGTGGATGCAAGGATTAACAAAATGTGGTATAGACATACAGTTGAATATTATTCAGCCATAATAAAATACATTGTACAACATGGATGAACATTAACAATAGCAAGCAGAGTGAAAGAAACCAAATGCAAAAGGCCATGTATTATATGGTGCCATTTATCTAAAGTATCTAGAATAGAGAAGTCCATAGAGATAAAAAGCAGGCTAGTGTTGCCAGGGCCTGAGGAGAGCCAGGCTTAGAGTGGCTGCTAATGGGTACTGGCTTTCCTTTTGAAGTAATGAAAATGTTCTGAAAGTGGGAGTGGTGATGGCCATGCAGCACTGTGAGTGTACTAACTACTTCTGCACTGAGTATTTTAAGGTACTGAAATGGTCAATTTTCTGTTATGTGTATTTTACAAAACAACAAAACTGGGCATGGTGGTAGACTCCTATAATCCCAGCACTCTGGGAGAATGAAGCAGAAGGATCACAAATTGGAGCACAACCTGAACAATTCAGTGAGATCTTTATTTATATATATATATATATATATATATATATATATATATATATATATATATATATATATATAGTTTTGTTAATTTTGTTTTTTGGTAAGCTGGGAATGTAGCTCAGTGCAAAGATCCTGGGTTTCTTTCCCAGTATCATACACCAAAAAGCCTGGATCACATAGGGGGAGCTTGTTCTGTAAAGATTCACTGAACTAGAAAAGGCAATGGAGGGGCTGGGGAGATGGCTAAGTGGAACAAGCACTTCCCTGGCAAGCGCAAGAGCCTGAGTTCAATCCCCGGTTCTACCAAAAGAATAAATAAATAAAAAGAAAAGGCAATGGGCACAGACAATTCTTCCAGGTTGTGCCTCAGAGATTTTACTGAGACCAAGGGAAAAGCAGTATTAAAGGAAATGTGCTTTAAGATGGAGAAATAGTAACATTTTTAT
This sequence comes from Ctenomys sociabilis, assembly GCA_004027165.1. NCBI lineage: Eukaryota > Metazoa > Chordata > Mammalia > Rodentia > Ctenomyidae > Ctenomys > Ctenomys sociabilis. Next base: position 19,513 of record PVKA01016852.1, on the reverse strand, counting down.
TCACCTGAGAAAAATCTAGGAAAGAGAGGGGAAAAATGAGAAATATAAACAAAAAGAGAGAATCATTTAAGCAGTCTTTAAATGAGAGAAACGAGGCCCCAGGCCTGAGGGTGGAGATCCAGGCCACCTCCACAGTAGGGAGCAGGAAGCAGAGTCAATGGTAGCCAGGCTGGTGGGTAAGTAGAGTAGTAATTAGTCTCCGGAAGTTCATTTCTAGTTTATTACCAGGTATATGATCCCCAATTTACCAACGAGCTATCCTAGACTCAGGGAGGGAAGGGATTTGCTCACACAGCTGTTGCCAGAGGCAGAACTGAGTCTCCCTGGCTCCCCCTGCACCGCACCAAGCTGCCCAAGTTCATCTTTCCATCCTGCAAATAGCACTTTCTCCTGTTGTCCCTCCAACAACTTCTCCAAATCTTAGAATTAACCTCTTCGAGCTTTGGAAGTGTCTGCCTCGTGTGTATGCTGCAGCACATGGAGAAGAGCCTTAATTATACTTGCTCCTCAGCCTCCATCTTCCCAGGCTGGAGAATTCTAATTGTGGAGCCTGCCCTCATGGTAAAAGCCCTTCATCACTCCAGTGTCTGGCCTGGTTCCAGTTCTATTACGTCTTTCTTGGAATTCAGAGGCCATAACAAAAGAAACCACACTGGCCTCCATTTTGAAGAGCTTTTTCCAAGGACAAGGGCCCATTTATATTCAAATCGCTGGTCAGCAAAGCTGTGGCTTGCCCAAGGTCACACACAAGGACATTTTGCTTTGAGTGTCAACAGCAAAGTCCACCAAAAACTCCAGCTGGCATTCTCTCTCTCCCCACCACACCTAAGAGCCTACATGAGGGACTCCAGAGGAGCCACGTGTGTCAGGGCACATTCAGCAGCTAGTGACGGTGATGGAACAAATGAGAGAGCATATCAGACTGGTTTAAGGCCAGAAGAATCTACTGAAGGTCAATGAAGGTCCACAAGTGGGCAATTTTCTGGACTGACAGAGGATCAGAACTCTCCTCATGGTCCCAATTTTGTTTTGCCTTATTATGCACAGGGGCTACAGTGGGTTGGATGATAGCCCCCCCCTTGAACTATGCCTCCCCCTAACCCCTGCAACCTGTTGGACATAACCTTGTTTGGGAAAAAAAAAACTTTTCAAGTATAATTAAAGATTTTGAGAGGAGACCACTGTGGATTACTGTAGTGGGCCCTAAATCCAGTCACAAGTACACTTTAAGACATTAAAATCAAGTCATATTAATATAATGAGCTGTGAATGGCTCAAGTCAACAACTTCTATGGATAACCCACTTCTATTGTGGACTGCTGATCTGTGTTATTTTTTTTTTAATTATATATATATATATATATATATATATATTCAGCTACCCATGTTTTGAAAATCTGTAACATATGTATTGGTGTATGTTATCCTGTTTATATCATTTTTTCTCTTTCTTTTTGCTTCTATTTTTCACTCTTCAAGTTAAAATACGAATAAATAATAATAAATAAAATCTTAAAAATAATAATTAAAAAAAAGGGAAGACAAGACAGATACTAAGGAGAAAGCCATATGAACACAAGGCAGTGACAATCTGCTGCAAGCCAGGGAACGCTGGCCAGCACCAGAACCAAACTTTGCTCACTTCTGGAGAGAACACTGCCCTGCCTATTAGGCCTTTGGTCTACAGAACTAAAAGTGAATAAACTTCTGTTGTCTGAAGCTACTAATACCTTAGTAATTTGCTTTGATAAGCCAAGGAAAATGTAATTATAAGGGTTACCTTAAGCCTGCACCTTATGCCCCTATCTTCAGGGACGGTGTTAGCCTTCCTCAAAGCCCAGAGGCTTTATGGGAAAGGTATGGTTACCCAGAGAAACAAAGGTGAGAGAATTAAATAAGGCAACCAGAAAGTCCACACGAGACACTCTGTACAAGACAGACGCCATCCCCTGAGTATCTGCTCTGAGAGAAATGAGACACAGGAACACAGAGGGTACCCAGGAGACATGGCCTTCACACGCCAAGGAGCAGGGCCTGTGACCTCCAAACCTAGGAACACAGCTGCATGTCTGGGACTTGCAGCACCTGTGCTTGAACAGTGGCTTAGGAATAATAAAGACCACCATTTTTTTTTTTTTGAGGCAGGTCTCACTATGTAGTGCTGGCTACCCTTGAACTCATGGCAATCCTCCTGTCTCAGCCTCCCAAGTGCTGGGATTACAGGCTACCACACCCAGCTAGATAGTTCACTTTTAAGAGACCTCTCGGGTTGTCCCACATATGCTCCTCTCCCTCACCTTCCCCTCTCTCTGCCACAGTAGACGTTACCCTTGTCTACAACATTACCCTCTCTCGTCTGGCCTCCCTACCTTCAGCCTCCCCTGCCATGCTCCACCAGGAACCAGAAGCTTCCAAAAATGAAAATATGCCATATCACAGTCCTATTGTAAAAAAAAAAAAAAAAGCCCTTAAGCTCTTGGCATAGCCTCCAAGGTTCCTTGTTTACCTGGCTTTACCCCTCACCATCTTCCTCATTAGAGAAGGGTCTCACACCTGGTCTTTGCACACAGAGCTCCCTTGGCCTGGACATCATGCCCCCATAAGGACTCAGGAGGCTGGGTCCTGTGAAGGGTCTTTTAATCTCCACCCTACTCATGCATCCCCCATACACATCCTCTGTTTGCTCTTCTCAAGGTTCTTCTGAGGTCCTTTTTAAAATTTTTTATGCATTTGGTACAGGGTCTCGTTATGCAGCTCACACAGTGATCCTCCTGTTTCAGCCTCCCCAGCACTGGGATTACAGTTATTCACTACCACGCCGTTTCAGTGGCTGGCTTGGCACAGCACAGCATGCGGTACTAGAGATTGAACCCAGTCCTTGCACTTATCAGGCAGGCCCTTAGACTGCCAAGCTATCTCCTCAGCCCTCTTCTGAGGTCATAAGGGTCATTTTATGGACCATTACCTCCTGCTCCTGAGTATAAGCTCCCCCAAGTCAGGAGCAAGGGATTCCGCCTCTTCAGTCTGAGGGCACAGTATGCAACAACTGTTCAAATACATATATTAGGCAGGCGTGGTGGCACAGGCCTGTAATCCCAGCACTTGGGAGGCTGAGGCAGGAGGATTGTTGTGAGTTCAAGACCAGCCTGAGCTACAAAGTGAGCTTGAGGCCAGCCTGAACTGCATAGTGAGACCCTGTCTCAAAAAGACACACACACAAAAAAAAATATATATATATATAATTATATGCTAATTAATATACTAATTAATAAATAAAGATCAAACCTACACTAGATTTTCTTTGCTTTGTCTGAAACAAAATTTATCTTAGACTTTTGCTGCATTTAAATGTTTCCCACTTCAGTAAAGTACACAGACCTCAAAATATGGAAGGCTTTCCATGTTCTTTTTCTGAGACCTTTGTCCAGCTATTTTTCCAAGCCTCACTTTCTCCTATGAAGAAGGAATTTTAAACCCTACTTCCTAAGACTGATGTGCCATATAATCCATCAAAAGAATAAGTTTCACCTTTCTTTGCCATATATTCACACACATCAGCAAGCAAACGTGTCATATGCCAGATTTGAAGGTAAGTACTGGCAGCTAACACTGATGATCCTTAGCCTGGACTTCACAGTAACCTTTTCTGAGAAAATGTATCTATAAAATCTGGAATAAAGCCTGAGAACTCACAGATTAAGTCTGTCAACCAGCATGAAGTCAGCTAACAGGAAAATAACCCTGGGCCAAGCTTGGCAGCTCCAGAGTTCTAAATCTTCCTGTGGATCACAGGGCAGATTGTAGAGTGAATGGGTCTTTACTGCCACCTTCTGGCAGTAAAGAGTTGAATAAAGCCACAAGCTGAAGAAATTTAGGAGCTGCCAAACACATGGTTGTAGCTTGTACTTGCCACGTTTGTTCAACAGCTAAGGAAAAGTTGTAAGAGATTGCTGTTGAAATCAAAACCACTCCACTTGAAAAAATATAAAAAACCTTGTAATAGTCAAAAATAGAAATATGCCTCCTGAGATGATTTCTCAAAAGATCAGAACAGCCTATATAAGGTAGAAGGCTTTATCTTCTTTAGAAGCCATAGACTTATTTTACCTGGCCCCCAGGTAAAATATTGTACTGGCTACCACTGAGTACAATGCTGGGGTTCACATCCTGGTATCCTGGACTGCAAATGACTGGTCCTCCTGCCCATAAATAAGGCAGAATCTAGCTCAGTCTGAGAAGTCCATAGCAACTTCCAGAAGCAGAGAGGCCACACTTTCCAAAGGCCTTGGCTTTGCAACCAGACTTGCTAAGTCAACAAAGTGGGAGCCAGCCCTGCCTCTTGCCTTCCTGTTACGCTCTCCAACAACTCCTCCCTCCACCCTGGTAGCTCTCCTTGGCCTGCCATACTCACACACACACACACACACACACACACACGTGAGTCCACACAAGTACACACATATACAGAATCATTCTGCTCTGGGAAATCTAGAATTCAGATGGGCTGCAGCCAGGGTTACTTTTTCTCTTTCTCTATATTCTAACCATCCTGTAAAAAGCTAGGCCTAAGAACACAAACTCCAGAAAACCATGAGCATTGCAGTGTTGAGATATTTACTTAGCCAATGAGTTGGCTTTGTCCCCAGGGAGGCAGGCTCAATTTCCTTGGGCTGCAGCAATGGACTGAGTCTAGCCAACTGCTTCAGACATGAGAGGGTCTCTCCTGACCTAGGCACACTGTTGTCTTGGAGGGAAACTTGGGAATGTTCTAAATGCAGCCTAATAGGGTCTCACGATGATCAGACTACCATTGAAAAGAAGACTCTAAACCAAAGTAGTGCTATATTCCCCAAAATTTCCTGAAACACAAGAAAGCCTAAGAGCAAAAACAAATGTGAACCTCAAAAATACACAAAATGACCTATACAAGTTGTAAACAGCTAAAAAAGCCTTGCACCCTACCCAGTGGTAGGGGTCCATCCCAGCACCTCCCTTTTCTCCTACCCCTCCCCCCATCATGAACAGCATAATTCTGTTTATTCTATTTTGATACAAAAATTTCAACTTATTCATTATGATTTTAAAAAGTAGAAATAGGGCTGAGGAGATAGCTCAGGGGCCTAAATGCCTGCCTGGCAAGCACAAGGGCCCAGGTTTGATTCTCAATACCACAGGCCACGCTGGCCACTGAAACTGGGCATGGTGGCAAATGCCTGTAATCCCAGTGCTGGGGAGGCAGAGACAGGAGGATCATGAGTCACAGCTGCAGAATGAGACCCTGTATCAAATAAATAAATACATTTAAAAATTTTTAAAAATAGAAATAATTATTAGCACTCTAGCATTAATCAACTAATGATACCACCAGTGCATCATATATACCTTGTCGATGATGTCTCTGGGTTGCCAGCAGTAATTTGTTCACATCCAGACTTCTGTAACTGTTATCAAAGGGTTATTGAAGCAAACCATCACTGTAACCATCCTCATCCCTGACACCACGCTATCTTATTTACTGGCTCACTATACATAATAATTCATCATAGAGAATTTGTTCCTGTACAAACTATCTTGCCTCTTTTCCTCCCTCTCTTCATTCACTCCCATTCCTCGAGGTTGTAGATGGGCCTCATGCAGTGAGACACAATGGGTGGGCAGCAGGTTATCCTTTTCATCTTTGGAGGCATCCCTATCCCACAGCACTGAGTCCATTATGTTCCTGGAATGAGGACTATTGGTGGGATACTCCTGACCTTCCCAGAGGCACCTACATCGAGCACTGAGGACCTAGCCCCTTAAGGGCCCTCCACGAAGCTGGGCTCATGTCCATCTGCTTTTAGCAGCGTTCATCTCTCACACATTTCAAGGGCTGTTTGTTTTGAGGGACTTTTATTTTGTTTTGTTTTTCTCTTTTGGCCTGGGGAAAACATTTTCCTCCAAATTTCTTCAAGATGTACAGAACACCCTTGCTCCTTAACAAAATTAAACAAATCTTTTCCCATAGAAAGCAAGTCAGAAAAGCTTTCTTGGTGTTCTGAGCCATGCTGAGTGTCTCCAACAAGGCAAGAGGCATTTAGAAAGCCAGTGCCAGTTTGCACAGGGATGGTGTGTGTGAGGGAAAGCAAACGTGTGTGTGTCTCATCTGTCACTCCAACACACTTGATGTGTATGAACCCTCTCTGCCATCACCCAAGGCTTTGGTCAGTAGCGGTTTCTTTCTTAGTAAATGACAGCATTTAAAAGAAACACCAGAAGCCGGGCGTGGTGGCGCAGGCCTGTAATCCCAGCACTCGGGAGGCTGAGGCAGGAGGATTGTTGTGAGTTTGAGACCAGCCTGAGCTACAAAGTGAGCTTAAGGCCAGCCTGAGCTGCATAGTGAGACCCTGCCTCAAAAAAAGACAAAAAATAAATAAATAAATAAAAATAAAAGAAACACCAGAATAAAAGTTTCTCAAGTCTTCCTGTCCATTGTCCCTTCATACTTGGACTTCTCAGCAGCCTCTGTCTACTTTTATTCTTCTTCCTTCCATGTCTCCCCCCTCCCACTCTTCTCAGCCTGCTGCTCACATTCAGAGAGCTGGACAGAGGGCACTGTACCAGTCAAGAGAAAAACAGCACCAAAGGCAGTGGCGTGGGGAGGGGGGGTCCTGTAGAGTCCCCAACCCAGCCCTCAGTCATTGCATCACATGAACACAGCTAATTCCTTTCAGCCTTCCTCATGCTTGGACTCTTTATAAAACATAGTTACCCCTTCTTCCCTAAGATATTCCTCTTCTCACCGATGTGGCTTGAGTCATGCCTACACCCACCTGGTTTTCCTCTTCTGCTGTGACAGCCTGTCCTTGCCATCAGATCCATTTCCTATCTCAGTTCTCCCTATACATCCAGCCTCACCAAACAATCTCCACCTCCCACACTAGGGTAGTATCCAGAAACTTCACAAATCTACTAATTTGTACCTCCCCTATCTCCCTGTCTCTCACATAAATGAGATCAAAAAATGAGGTAAATGCTTAAGGTTACATTGCCATTTGTCTCAAGAGACTCTCCCTCACTTCAAACACAATTATCCCATTGTTCTTGCTACTTTCTGCTGTCTATATTTGCATGACAAATGTTCTGATACAACCCAAAATAATTACAAGATTGTTTTAACCTTGGGAAAAAGCTAAGTCACAGGTTTTAGAGTCAGTGAATAAGGTGGACTGCTACCTTTCCTTCAGCGGGACCATGGCAGCACCTGTCATCTCTGACCACACCTCCCAAAAACCCAAAAGAAAACCTCCAGAGCTGCTTCAGGAAGTGGCAGAATGATGGGGTAAGTGTGTTCACAATGAGGGGGAATATTCTGATAGGGATTAATAGCAATGTGTTTTTTACTGTAATTTTTTTTAAAGGAATGAACACTTACATATATTTACATAGGTATTTAGAAATCCATCTGTAATTTTTTTAAATTTAAACATTCACCATGTATTTCAGTTACACTTGCATGTGCACCTGTTTGTTGACTGCTGAGTCTAGAAAAACTAACATCCAGATAGAAGGTAAGGTTGCTAATTTCCAATATTTGAAAGTATCAAGATCAGAGTAGACAGGCCAAAAGGGTAGACTGTAACTCAATATAAGGAAGACTTCTAACAAATGGCACTAGCCAGCAAGAGGTGGAAGTGAGCTTCCCGCAGCTGAGGCAAGCAGAGACAGGACTGGCAAGCACAAGGCCAAACTAAGCCACACGAATGCTCTTTCCCAATCTGAAATGGAAACTTCTCGTATTCAGCCAGAGATCTAGATTTTTTTTTTTCATTTTTGTTGAGTACTTAAAATTATAATTCCTCATTATAAGGCACTGGTTAGAAATCATTGCAGTATTACCTTTCATTCTTTTATTTATTTACTTTTGGTGCGGGGAGGGATCCTGGAGGATACAGGGTATTGCACATGCTACCACTCAGCTACACTCCCGGCCCAATTACCTTTTAAATATCCTTGAAGCCAGAGGTCTGGCACATGCCTGTAAGCCCAGCACTGAAAAGGCTTAAGCAAGATCACTGGGCGCTCAAGGCCAGCCTGTACTACATAGCAAGATCCTACCTCAAGGAAAAAAAGAAACACAAAAATAATTTTATCAAGTAAACACTCAACCATACAACCTCATTTGTCATACTTAGTTTTTAAGGAAAAAAAAAATGTACTTGGTCTAAATTAAAAGTTTTATGTTAGAGTTGTAAACTCACCACTTGTGAATGTCTCTTTTCCATTACTATACATTGTTTTTAAAAACAGAAAACTAGTAAAGAATCCTAACTAAATCCTAATCATATTTAGGATCAAACACAAAAAACATTTTAAAGCTTCTTCAAATTCTTTTTTTGTCATCAGCCTGGAATATACATTACCACTGAGTCCTAATTCAGACAAGGTAAATTCACACCATTACTGAAGGGAACTTTTCAGGCCAGACATATTCACACACTAACGGCCTTATCAGCCATGACACCAGGAGGAGGTGGAGGGGCAAAGACAGGGCTGTAGTGATATGGTCGACAATTGCCCCTGTGGCAATGATGGAAGGGACATTTTGTCTCCCTAGGATCACTAGGGCCATGAGGTACCTTATAACTGAAGTTGCCACCTCCCCTCCCATGGTTCTGCCTTAGTCATACACTTCATAAGACCTCTGAAAAGTAAATGGTTAAATGCTCTATTATCTGCTGTGGAGTTTACTAAGATTTTTTTTTTTTTTTTTTTTTTTTTTTTTTGTCTTTTTGAGACAGGGTCTCACTATGCAGTTCAGGCTGGCCTCAAGCTCACTTTGTAGCTCAGGCTGGTCTCGAACTCACAACAATCCTCCTGCCTCAGCCTCCCAAGTGCTGGGATTACAGGCATGCGCCACCACGCCCGGCCAAGATTTTGTATCCAAAACTTTTCTTCAGCTCTGATGAGGAAGGAAGGAGGTTAAACAGACAATTCCTTGGCAGGCCAAACAGGCAAAGATGACTTACACTTGGGGACCAAGGTGTGGCTCCCAAACCCTGCTTGATGCTCTCATACATGCAAGGCCAACAATGAGAACAGCTTGTGTGCACTTATGTCCCTGTTCTACTACTCACTGTGTGGCTTTAGAGAGGTCTTACATGCCTCATCTCTAAAATGAGTAAGTTTATTTTTTTTTAAAGGACTAACTTCCTAACTCTCTCGTTTAATCTAAATATTTTAATCCTTAAAACAGAATTCAGTTACTTTAAATGAAAGAGTAAGGCTTGTTCAGAAGCACCTAATAAAAAGCAAGAAATAGTAGACACTTTTTTTTCCTACTTTTATTTATAAAGAACACAACTCCTCCTGACACAAACACAAGTACTCACACAAACTAAGGAGGAGTCCATTAAAACAACAACAACAGAACTGGGGGAAACAATAGGACCTTATTTAACAAGACTGTGCAGCCCAGACTTGGGAATGACTGAGAACACTGTCTCAAATAGTACATCTCACCTCAAAGACATGAAGAGAGACTTTTCACCTGCAGAACCCACCTACCAAAGGGCAGAAAGCTCCATATTCAGTCTTCAGCATCATCAAACTGTCCTGTTTCAAAGACCATCTTGGAATAATGGGGAATCAGTGGAGGAGGATGGTGCCAGCTGGGGTCGTAGATCATGTCTCCTTGGGGGGCACAGCATACCCAAGGTTTGATCTCTTGACAAATGCTCCCCTGAATGTCATCAGCATCTGCAGGGAAGGAGGGAAGGTGAAAGCAGATTGTTAAAACAAAAAAATGTCTAGAGAGCAGACTCCCACTATTTTGTTTAGTAACACAAACATGTGTAGACAAACATACATAAACATAGTGCTTCTTTCCTAAAGAATTGTGAACAGTCATTCTGAACCCATTTGTGCTTCTCAGACAAAGTTCTTAGCAGTGGAGAGGAAGCAAGTGGAAAACAGAGCACTTCTGTCTGCAGCTGCTCAATCCAAAGATTTTTCAAGACTAACATTTTTTCCACGTTAAAACAAAATGCTACATTATGAAGTCAACTACAAACTTTGCAGTTTTTCTTTCTTTTTTTTTTTTTAATTATGGTTAAATATAAAAAAGAAGCTGTCACAGAAACTTCAGATATGAGGCTGAACCCATCAACATGGGCCCCTCTTCCAAACTATTTGCCTTCAGGGTTAGTCTGGAAGGAGGGTCTGAAAAGATCTGGCTCAGGATCCCAGCCACTCCACACCTACCATAAGGATTCCCTTGATCTGCTTTCAACTCCATATCCCAGTCCTCATTAAAAAGATCAGCAGTCTGTTCCTTGGGTGGACAACGTGTTGCTTCTGACAGCTCCCAGGCATTCCTTTCCCCATCAGACTCCTCATCCACAGCAAGGCCTTCCGCTTTAGAATGTGTGTCCTCGCCGTGGGTAGGAATGTCATTAGGGATGCTCTGTGCTCCACTGGCTAAGAAATCGACAAGGAAGGTCTTAAAACTGTAACACCACGGAAGACCTGCTCATGTGCTTGGAAAATGTACGGCAGACTAAGTGGGCAGTAACACAAGCGGGCAGACTCTTGGTCATCTACGCACTTACTGTTTACATATCTAGAAGGAAGGGTGATCATTTCTTGTCAGTTTTTTGTTTCATTTTGGTACCAGGAATTGAACTCAGGGTCTCGTGTTTGCCAAACAGGCACTGTGCTGCTGAGGTATATCCCTGACCCAATCAATTCATTTCAATAAGATATTTTGTCTTAAACAAGGTCATTAATGGCCAGGTCTTATAGTTCACAGTGGCAGCTAAGCCCAGTTTACATTTTCAGGTGCATGTCAGCGAGCCAAAGGCCTCTGACAAAAAATATGCTTCTTCACATACAAGTTTGTATTGAATTTTACTCTTCAATTCATCCCTTCAGTCTTGAAGAGCATGTTAGAAATGAATGCAGGTATGAGAAAAGCAGAAGAAATAGGCAGAAGAGCATGGCCTGTCTAGTCACAAAACATGCAGCCTCTGTGTTCCTCTTCCAGACCTTGAGGAAGCTGGAGGAAAAGTCTGAGGAAGGACAGCATGGAAGACTATGGTATTGCCAGGTCAGTGCTGGGAAAGGAATCAACCTGAAAGTGGCTGTTAACACTATAATAGTAATAATACTAATAACAGTTATAAGCAAGAGGTCTAAAACCAGATTGCCTGGGCTCAATTCTGGTCTGTCAATTACTCAATGTGTAACTGAACTCAAACATCCTTAACTGATTCCTCAGTAATTTAAATCCAGAACTACCAAATGACCCAGCAATTCCACTCCTAAATATAGACACAAAGAAACTGAAAGCAGGTAGTTACAAAACAAGTATGTTCACACCAGGACTACTCATAATCACAAGTGGAACACAACCCCAAATGTTCCCCCATGCATGAACAGCCAACAGAAGGTATCATATTCATGCATCGAAGCATTCAGCCAGTGAAAGTGCTGATACATGCTGCAACATGAATGAATCTTGAAAACATGTAGAGTTGAAAGAAGCCAGACACAAAACAACTACATACTGTATGACTATTTATAGTCAACTCACATTTGCCTACCAGAATATGTAAATTAACAGAGACGGGAAGCAGATTGGCAGAAAAGAGAAGAATGGAGAATGACTACTTAATAGGTATACAGATTTCCTTTTGGGATGTAAAAATGTTCTGGAACTAGTGGTAAGGACTACACAACACTGTCATTGTGCTAAATGCCACTGATACCTATGCTTTAAATGGTAAATTTATGTATCTTTTACCACAACTTAACATTTACTTTGTGCCTCAGTCTCATCTGTAATATAGCACTGTCATGAGTTTAAAGAAAAAGGTGCCTTGAAGTTGTGCCCAGCACACGCTGAATACTCAGCAAGTACCAGCTGCGATGACTACGATTGGTTAGGTGTTTGAGCTAGACCAGCACTGCCCACTGGGCTTCTCTTCAGGGATGGAAATGCTCTATTCTCTGTGCTGTTCAACAGCACAAGCCACAGGTAGCAGTGTAACCAAGGAACTAACTTTTCATTTTATTTGATTACAATTAAATTTATCTAGTATCACTGGCTAATGGCTATTGTACTTGAAAGTACAGTTCTAGATCCTCCTTCAATCCTCAGAAACCCACAGGACAGTAATGGTGAACCTTTTACAGTATTTAATGATGCAGAGCCTATGGCAAGTATACATGCCATAGGTTCACCATCACTGCTATAGGAGACAGATATTATCAGCCCCACTGTAAGGGTAAAGAAAAACTAACTGACTTACTTAAAGCTAAGGATCTAGGGGTAAAACTTAAAATAATTTTGCCTGGCTCCAAAGCCTGTATTTTTTTCACTGTTCTAAGCTGTTCCTTTCTATGGAAGGGGTGGTTTTAGACATAAGGAAAGCCCAGGACGTCGCTTAAGGAAGCACCATAGGCCTTTCTAAACAAGGGCATGATTGAAATATGAGGTAGTGGCAATAAGGTTCAGCTTCAACAGTTGGGAGGCCGAGGCAGGAGGATAACTGTGAGTTCCAGGCCAGGTTTAGCTACATAGTGAGTTCAAGGCCAGCATGAGCTACATAGAGAGATTCTGTCTTTAGAAGGAAAGAAGAGGAAGAAAAGGAAGAAGAGGAGGAAGAGGAAGAAAGGAGAAGAGGAGAAAGAGGAAGGAGGAAGAGGAGGAAAAAGAGGAGGACCAGCTAGTAGGGAAAGGTAAACAAGGAACAGGACCTGTCCTATCATCTTTCGGCCATCTCTCCCAACAGCCACCTGACTCTTGACATCTACTTGCCTAGTCGATCCATGGCCGTCTCAGTCTCTCTCTGGGGACCAGAATGGTCAGCTGTGGCAAGGCCAACCTGCAGAAAAAGTAATTTACAGGAACTTCGGGACCTGGGATGTGCCCCAAAACAAGCCACTGCTGTGCAGCAGCAACACTCCTCCCACACTTCCCTTCAGGGCACAGGAATGAGATCCTGCAACCCCCATTTCCACATTGCTGCCCACACCTAGCAAGCTTGGAGAAAGAAAGGTCTTGTTCCTTCCACCCCAGCAACACTTCTTCACCCGTGCCAGTGGGAGCGCCTTCCAGTCAGAGTCAATGAATGCAGTTGCCAGTTTTACCAGCACTTGCAGAGCCAGATCAACGACAGGCCATCTCTTTTGGGCCCTGGGCTCTGGGAACTCAATGACAGCTGGGGCAGTAAGTACCCTCTACTCAGAGGTTCAAACTTCAACATTGTAAAGCCTTTCCTCCCTCCCTCTCTCCCTTTCTCTCGGTCTATTCTATATATATATATATATATATATATATATATATATATATATATATATATATAGAGAGAGAGAGAGAGAGAGAGAGAGAGAGAGAGAGCGCTTGGTACTAGAGTGCTTGCCCAGCAGGCACAAAATTCTAGGTTCAACCCCCAGTACCATCAATAAATAAATGAGTAAGCTGGGCACGGTGGTACATGCCTATAGTCACAGCATTCAAAAGGCTGAAGCAGGAGGATCACTAGGAATACACACATACATGCATAACTCATAAAAAGTTTCTGAAATCCTATCATCTCCAAGATCTCTTTCTAATGATACATAAGATATATTCATAGCCTATAATAAGACTGATTTCAGTCTTATCTTTTCTTTCCTATCTTTTCTCTCTCTGTATATATATGTGAAGGTCTCACTATAGAGTGTCTCAATTTTGTGGCAATCCTGCCTCAGCCTCCCAAGTGCTGGGATTTCAGCTGTGCACCACTACACCCAGCCATGCTGATATAGTTTAATCACTCCAACTTCAGCCATTTGTTTCCTCAGCAATAGGGTTAGCAGCTGTTTGCTGAAGGTGCTACCTGCTTATACACTTTTAACTTTTTAGTCACTTAACATCTTTATGCTGGGCATGGTGGCCACACACCTGTAATCCCAGGACTCCAGAGGCTGAGGATGACCTATAAATTCACAGCAAGCCTAAACTACATAGCAATAGCTTATCTCAAAGAACAAAAAATTCTATGTATTAAACAACTTCCACCCATTCTGTCTCCTCACTGATATATGGGAGGGACACAACTTTAGTTCCTCTGCAAATGCTAAGCACTGAAAGGAAATTTCTAATCCCCCATCACCAACGAGATATTTCTCTGGTCTCATTACTTGAAAAGTTTCTGAGACCTGAGGTCATAGTGGAACATGATGATCAGCTGTGGCAGTAGTTTAGATGAGAAGTCTATTCCGGAATAATCCTATTCAGGAAGATGAGGCAGGAGGATTCCAAGTTTGAGGCCAGCCTGATCAACCCACTGAGACCACCTAAAAATTTAACAATAAAATAAAAAGAGCTAGGAATGTAGCTTGGTACCAGAGTGCTTACCCAGCAGATACAAAATTCTAGGTTCAACCCCCAGTACCATCAATAAATAAATAAATAATCTGGACACGGTGGTTCATGCCTATAGTCACAGCATTCAAAAGGCTGAGGCAGGAGGATCACTAGGACTACATACATACCTATGTAACTCACAAAATAAAGTTTCTGAAACCCTATCATCTCCAAGATCTCTTTCTAATGATACACAAGATATATTCATAGCCTTTAATGATAAGACTGATTTCAGTCCTACCTTTTCCATTATTAACTCAGTGTCACCTCCCCTGGAAATTGGAGGTGACTGTCCTCACCCTGCAAGGAGCTTACCATGAAGTAACATTTAAGGAAACTCCTAGCAAGCTGCAGAAATGTAACATTTCTTGAATTTAAATTCACCTTTTATCCAGCATCTAAACTGTACTTGACACTTGCCCGAATTAGCATTATCTACAGATGCAAGCATTTAACAATGATTCTATCCCACCAACCACTGGTAACTGCTGCCTATACCAAAGGGCTGGACTTATCTAAACCACTGCCATAGCCTTCTAACCACCTCTCCACTCCCCAGCCTCACAGGGGGCAATCACTGATCTGCTCAAAATCTTCAATAGTCCTCCACTGTCCCAGCACAAGATTAGCCACGCTGTTGACACTCCCACTCACCTGCCCATGGACATATTTCTCTGCATACCTGAGACCCAAATTCCAAGCCATTTGCCCTGCACATTCACTCTCATTTCTATGCCTTTGTAGGCACTACCCCTTCTCACCTTGGAAAGTACATATCCTTTCCTTCTCTGACAAAAATCAATCTTGTCCCATTGTTCAACCCAAACTAATTTCCTTTTCTGTTTTAGTTTGGCTTGGTTTGGTTTTTTGTGACTGTCTCGCAATCCTCCTACCTCACTTCCCAAGTGCTGGGATTACAAGGAGGCACCACCATGACCGGGCAAACTAATTTTCTTCATAAACCTACGGCTACATTTTTCATATTCTAAGTTATACACCATGTTTGATGCATAAGCAAACATTCCATCCATTCATCCAGTTATGCGGATGTAAGCTTCCATGCACAATGGTAGGCATTTGGGAAACAGCCCTTAGCAGAGTTTCTATTGTCAGGGAACTCACTGTTGATCAAGGGATTAACTGTAAACGGGCAGATGATGGCTGTATTGAAGATTATGGAAAAAACAGGAACTGTCTAGGACGCACACACGAAAACAAGTTTCTAGAAAACCTGCGTCAAAGTGGACCTTTTGGTCTAACGGAGCATGTGGCATCCCCTGGCGTCCACCAACGGACTGGACTCTCCGAAATAAGGGCCTTGCTCCTCCAGATTCCCTCACGCGCCACGCCTCAGGCTCCCCACTGGAGGTCCCCATCCCGCGGGTCCCCACCACCTCCACCAACGAGGACTCGAGCCTCCCTGCCCACTCCGGGGACACCAGGCCCACGCGGCCTCCACCTCTGCTCGCGCCCAACGACAGTCGGCGCCCCCCAGCGGGCCCGCCCGACACCGCCCTCCGCCCGCGACTTCGCGCCCTGGCCGCAGATGGTGACTACCCCGCCCCCGCGGAGCACTCACCTCCGGGCTGGGGGGTGCTTCCCGCGAGCTCAACAGCGAGAGGCCCCGAGGCGGCCCCGCAGCCCCGGACGCCCGGGCCCCAGCCACCTGAGGGTCCATGCCGGATGCCCGCCGCTGCTCAGCGCCCTGGACGTTGCGCGGCCACGTGACACCCCGGCCCGACCGCCAGCTGGAGCTGCCGCCGCCCGAGGACCAATCAGCCGGGGCGCTTACGGTCGGGGGCGGGGCGCTCGCGGCCAGGGGCGGGGCACAGGTCACGGGGAGCCGGGGCGGGGCCAGAAGCGCTCGGGATACGGATTGTGGTAGCCGCTGCCCGCGCTGCGAGGACTGAACGAGTCTTTTCCCACCCAGCCACGCCAGCAAGTTCACCCTCCGATTAACGAACTTACCCGACAGGATATAAGGCCCAGCCGTCAAAACTGTTCAGACCATTGAGGATCCGAACACTTTTTACTTTCTGCCTTCGCAGATTTTTCTAGAATTCAGGCTGCAATTCGATTAACATCTCACATGACTCCGAGTTAATGGTTTTTAATCCATTAACCCAGTATATATGATCAAAACAAAAAAACTGCCACAATGCATGGACACAATAGGTGACAACACCCAGAACATCTGTGCCCTATGGGTGGAATCCGGCCAGTGTGCCTTTCAACCTAGTGAGCCACCCTGTTTCCTTTCGCCCTGGGACACATAAACTGGTACCTGGTAATAGGCAGGGTATGCATGGGAAGACGCACATGGGAAGCTCCTTCACCACGACAGAACACTGCGCTCCCACCACCTACCCTCTCAAGAAGTCAGCTCAGGGCTAGGGAGACAGCTCAAGAATAAGCAATGTTTGCCTGGCAAACACAGGGTCCTGAGTTCAAAATCCAATACCGAAGGAAAAAAAAAGCCAGCTCAGGTGTAAGGATCCCATTACCATTTAAAGCATCAGAAAACCTAGGAGGCAGGATTCCCTGCTCACCAGGAAACCTTAATTCCATCCCTTGGGATAACTGCGAGCCTCTTCATCTCCCTCAGGAAATGTCATTTGTAAATGACAAGACTTAAGGTGGAGCTGACACATGATACTCATGTTTTGGGTTTCTACGTTTTTTCCTACATTGAAGGAAATGTGAACAATTATATTGTTCCGATGACCCATGAATCATTTTCCCCAAATCTGACTGCCTCTAGATCAGTACTGCTCAACAGAATGTTCTGTAATGCAGGAAATGTTGTTTTCTTTTAATTCTGCGTTGGAGGAAATAAGTTTTAATCTGTGATTGCTCATATAGTAACCAAGTGACCACTAGCCCGTGAAATATGGACTATGTGAATAAAATACCACATTATTTACTTCCAGGTGTACGTAAGCTGTGACATGTGGCCATCTAACACTGCAACTCAAGGTGAGCCACCTACATGCTTTTTCATAACTTCAACAGTGAGGTCCAGGTACAGGGATGTGATGACCCAGGGGAACCCACTTTCACAACCTTGCTGTAAGTGGCCTATACTGTCCTGCTGCAGAAAGTTTTACTTCCCAAGACTTGAGAGATGGG
The DNA here is from genome assembly GCA_004027165.1 of Ctenomys sociabilis. Lineage (NCBI taxonomy): Eukaryota > Metazoa > Chordata > Mammalia > Rodentia > Ctenomyidae > Ctenomys > Ctenomys sociabilis. The sequence continues at coordinate 1,995 of PVKA01016852.1, read as the reverse complement.
GAAAAGAGAAAACTTCTCATGTTAAAGCAAATGACAAACAGAAAACCCAAAACTATTCTAAAATATTATAATATGCAAAGAAATTCAGCATATACTAAAGGTAGTGGGCTGGAGAGATAGCTCAGTGGTCTAAGCACCTACCTAGCAAGGACCTGAGTTCAATCCCTGATACCACATGCTGACCCAGCCCAAAACCTGAGGTGGTGGCACATGTCTATAATCCCAGTGCTGGGGAAACTGACACAGAAAGATCACTCCAAGTCTGAGCTGCATAGGAAGACCCTGTATCCAATTAAAAAATATTTTTTTTTAAAGGGAGGGGCAAGACAACCATAAATTTAAGGCCAGCCATGTAATTAAATGAGATTGTGTCTCAACAAAAAAGGATTGGGAATGTAACTCAGGATTGGGAATGTAACTCCATGGGTTAAATTCCTAAGGCCACCAAACAGCAACCCTAAAATACTCAAGAGCCTCAAAAACCACTACAAAACAAAGTAGGGAGAAGGTGTGTGAACTTATTTGTAACAAATGACAAAAGATTAATAACAGTAAGAAATGGTTTTAAAATAGCCTAAGAATATGAAAGGACAAGTATGAAAGCAATTATCTTAAGATCAAAAGCATTCACAATAAAAAATTAGAAATGACCAACCATAGAGGGTCAAATAAAGTAAGTCATGGCTTATTTTTTAATGGAATACCATGAATTGGAGGAGTAGGACTAAGGATTAATCTATGGCATTTGCACTGAACTACATCCCCAGCCATTTTTACTTTTTGAGGCAGGCTTTAGCCAAGTTGTCCAGTTTGGGCTTAAACTTGTGCTCCCTGTTTCAGCCTCCCAGAGTGATGGGATTATAGGCATTCACCACTATACCCACTTCATTCAATGTTTTTAAGGTTACTGACATGATAATATATTAAGTTGTTATGGTCTGTGTCTGTCCCCCACAGCCTTATGCAATCATGGGGCAAACTCGTTGAGGCTGTGACTAATTCACAATCCAATGCTGGTACCCTGGGTTCATGAGCGTTACACCCACCCTGGGGCAGATAGCCTGTATACTGAAGGAGAAGCTTGCTCTCCCTGCTGCTGCTGCTGCCACTACCTCTCCGTTTCTGCTCTTGCTGTTTTGCTGTTTTTCACTACCACGAATTGCTGCCCTGTGCCTTGAAGCCAGCAGAGTATGGACTGAAACCTGCACAAACTGTGAGCTAAATAAAACTTTCCTTCCTTAATTCTGGGTGTTGGGTATTTTGTCGCAGCAAGGAGAGAAAAGTAACCAAGATGTAAATGAAACTTAAAACTGCACTGAGCACTTCTCCCAGTGATATCACAATGTTAAAGAATATAATTCAAGCCAGACATAGTGGCTCAGATCTGTAATTCCAGCACTTTGGTGGCTCAGGCAAAAGGAGTCCAAAGACACCCTGGGCTACACAGTCAAACTGTCTCAAAAAAACCCCAAAGACATTCAAATAATTTGAATTTTCCCCTCTGCTCCAGGCTATCCTTCCACACCTTATTGCTGAAGTACTCTCTGCCACTATAATGTATTCTGCTTGCCCTCATGTCCTGCCAGGGTTCTCTACGCAAACTCTTCTCTCTCTGCTCATTAGTCCTTGAGGTAGAAGACATTTTACAGTGTCTTAAATTCTTCCCCAAAACTTAACGTCTGCTTCTCTGCTACTCCGACCATCTCTTTTAGGATCCAGCCCCTACCAACTTCAGCAAAAATCTTTTTTTTTTTTCCTTCACATGATAAACAAATATTTCTTGCTCAAATAATTCTCAAATGAATGTTATAGAAGTATATATCCGACTCTAATAAAGAAAATCAAATTACTCAGTACAACTCTAGTTGGAATATAGGAATTTCATTTTCTTCTCCATATGATCCTTCTAATCCTCCATATTCAATTGCATCCCATGTAGGCTTTTTTTTTTTTTTTTTTTTTTTTTTTTTTTTTTTTTTTTTTTTTTTTTTTTTT
>PVKA01016851.1:0-47038 GCA_004027165.1 Ctenomys sociabilis | reverse complement strand
GCATGAATATATACATAGCAGGAATATATATATAGTAGGAATATATATAATAGGAATATATATATAGTAGGAGTATATATATATATAGAGGAATATATATAGTAGGAATATATATAGAGGAGGAATATATATATATAGTAGGAATATATATAGTAGGAATACATATGTAGTAGGAACATATATAAAGTAGGAATCCATACAGTAGGAATATATGTAGTAGGAATATATATATAGGAGTAATATATATATATATATATATATATATATATATATCCCCATAAATCCAGCAGGATTGCTACTGAAGGGAAAAGGCAGATATTTTAGTAGGCATCACCCCTGGACCACCAGGAGGAAAATCTATGTTGCTTCACTCAGTGCTCTGTGGCAGCATCCCAAACATATTGCAGTTACTCAAAGGACACAACCAAATAGAACACTAGATATACTGGGTGCTGGATCTGAAATTCTAGTCTTCAAGAGTCTCACGCTCCAAATATGACCTGTCATGGCTTATATCTAGTAATTCTCCCAAAGTTTCATGCAGGTGGGCTTTTCAGAGGTAACTGGATCTAGACTGTGTGGTGCTTGTGTCCAGGGTGTGTGATTAGTAAATCAAATCAGTCAACTGACTCATTTGGCTCAGTTTGGCTAGGATTAAGGCTGTCAGTGCTATACCCTACTTCTACCCCTAGGCAGGCAACCTGCATAAAATATAAGGACCAGAAAGAGAGCCAATGTGCTTTCACCTGCCTAATTGCCAAGCAACTGTTTCTCCTCTGTGATGCCCCTTTGTCATGCCACCCTACCTTAGAACCACCTGACTATAGACTAAAATTTCTTTACCTTTATTTTACTCTTTAATTTTGGGTGTCAGGTATTTTACCTCAGCAATGAGAAACGTAACTAAGACAAAAGCCACTAGCACTGAAGGAAACATACGGAGTTCTCTCACTCTTCATGCTCTACATAGAGCTTGGGACTAGTAGTGAGGTTTACATTAGACCCTTTGAACTTTCTACTGCAGCATCAATAATGGAGACAAGTCTGAAGACTGTCTACATTTGTTACACTGGACAAACACTACTAGTTCCTATCTAAGAATTAAAATTTCCACTGGTGCATAAGCTCCTACTTTTTAATTCAAGAACCTTGCTCTTTCAATTATTTCCATTCTACCCCATCCATATCATTTTTCTTTCTCTATTTCACAGTTCTGAGTAATAGCTTAAACATTAAGGAAATACTGTTGGTTGCTTGACCCCATTCCTACTTCCAGTTAACATTCTATTACTTTGCTCATGTTTACTACAAGATTCTTATAGAATTTTCCCATACAGATTCTTCTTTTATGGATCTTCTTTGAATCTGATAACATTAAGTTTTGCTGTTGTCACTCCACTGAAACTTCTTGTCAAAGTAATCAATGAAATCTACAGTGGCTAATTTGAGAAACCAATGGTCACCACTATAGTTCCAGTACTCCCAAGGAAGGAGGCAAGCTCAATTTGAGCAATTTAGCAACTAGAAAGACTCTACTCAAAATAAAAAGTGCGGAGGTTCGGGGTTTAATCCTCAGTACAAAAACGAAGGAAAGAGAGAGGGAGATTAAGAGGGAAAGACAGAGGGAGAGAGAGTGGGCTGTGGGATAGCCCAGTGGTGGACTGCATGCCACAATGGATATCGGAGCTTTCTAGAGAAAAGAAAAGATTTATTTTGGCTTCCAGTTTCAGAGCTGCTCACTTGGCCCTGTTATTTCCAGGCCTGTGATGAGGCCTAGCTGGTTGAAGGGCCCGGGCAAGCAAGAGGTAATGCTTCGAACTACTGGTGATAGCAACTCGAGGGACACGTGTGGAGAGATCGGCCTGGGGTGCAGCTGTCCCAGCGTGTGCAGCAGAAGCAGGGATAGTTGCAGGGGTGGAGAGAAAGTTAGGATGAAAAGTTTCGGTTGAAGGCTCTCACGTGAGTAGGAATCCTCACAGTCTATGCTGAGAAGAATATGTGGGAAAGTTACTGCGGGGCCAGGCCCAAGGCCATAAGATCACTGATTTGTAAGAACTGGAAATATCAGAAGTACACTTCCTTCCTCAATGTCTGTCTGATGCCTTCTACTGAGAAAATTTAACATTGTATCTACTGTGGAGATGCTTAAAGTTCTGCTTATGACCACAAGCATATATCGAAGTGTGAACTGGAGCAGAGGCAGCAAATGAATTACTAGAACAGTGTTTGTCTGATATGCCTGTCAGAGATAAGTGTGTTTGGGGGATTTGTGTATAGTAGGTCTGGGAAAACCAACCCATATCAGGACATGACAACAGCAATAGACAGATAAATACAATTAAACCATATTAAAATGGCTAGATATTCAGGTACCTTGTGACTTTTTCTATATCCATTTTAGAATTTTTTAAAAATAAATGTACATATAACAAATTGCACAAATTATAAATGAACAATTTGATGTGTTTTTATCATCTGTAGGTAGTGAAACTATCACTCAGATGAGAGTACAAAATTCCATCCCTGAGGAAATTTAAAATCTTCATAGTTACTATTCTCCCACCTCCACTGGGGTAAGTGGTAAGCTAGATTCTAACCCTTGATGTCATAAGAATAGGATCACAAGTAAGTACTGTGTTGAATAGTTCTTTTGTTTAATATGCATCTTTGAGAGTTACCCATCTTGCTACATACATTTCTTTTTGCTATATATTCTATTTTTTGGTATAGTGCTTTATTATAGGAATAGATAAAAGTTTGCCCTGCTATTCTACAGGTGATGTTAGAGTTATGCTACATATCCTCCAAAAGTTCGTGGGTTGGAAATTTAAAATCCCTCCGAATTCAGTGTGTTGATAGTATTTGAAAGTACGCTTTTAGGAAGTATGGTTAGATGGGGTCAAAAAGGTGGGGCCCCAATGAGGGCACTAATGATTTTATAAGATAAGAGACTTGAACTTCTGTCCTTACTCTCTAGCCACTTGATATTGAATGAGATGTCACCACGCAGCAGGAAAGCCTCTGCCAGATGGCAGCTCCTTGCCACTGGACTTCATAGCTTCCATGACTGTAAAAAGTAAATCTGTATTTTTCATAAATTGCTCATCGTTTATAACTAGCAGAATACTTAAGACTTGAATATTCAGGCATTCTCGTACAGCAGCAGCAAACACACTAAGTGCAGCTGTTTCTAGTTGTCTTGGTGGTTTTGAATACACGTGCTCTGAGCATGAACTTTTGTGGAGCACTTTCTTCTGGAAATTAAATTTCCTTCTTCATCTAATTTTGGTAGATATTATGAAATATTTCTGTGTTTGTAAACAGTTCCACTCAAACTAAACAGTATAAGGATTATAGTTGCTCCACCTCCTTGCCAACCATAGGCAGTCACATTTTCTCTTAGGTATTCTTGTGCATATATTCTTTTAAAATTAAAATTATAAATAGGTAGTTATAATTTTCAATCTTTAATTCAGCATTAGTAAAGGACACATTTCTCTTGAATGTTATCAGAAATTTAAAGTAAAAAAGTAGCAAATTTCTGAAAATGTGTTTTCTACTCACATATATTTCAACATTATGTGTACACTAACTCTGCACTGAAAAAATTTAGAAGTCACAATATAAATGTTTTCTCATCTAGTTCATACCAGTCTTTTTGATCACAAAGTGAAGAGAGGGTAAAGGAGTTGTAAAAAGAATTAAGATGTGCTATGTAGATGTACTAACTCCCCATGATGAATGTAATTATTATACGCTGCAGTCAGAAAAATAAAAATTAAAAATTCATTGTATAATATGGTAGAGAACATCCTGATTGTAAGTCTTTGTCTTACATTTGGATATTCTAAAGCAATAATTGAAGTCTTCAGGTAAAGATTAATACATATAGCTACATAAACACTACATAGATGGTAGAAAAAGTACAGGCCAGGAGTCACACTAACAGGTTAAATCTTGGCTTTGTGATGATGTTGAATAAGACCATTTTCTGTCTTTTTATTGCCTAATTTTCAATATGGTTTGAATAACAATAGCTACACCATAGGTTGTTGCTAAGATTAGAATATAAATGCAAAAAGGTCTTAGAAGAAAGCAGTTATACACAAAGTACTATTAAATATTGGGAAGAATGGAAGAAATTTGTTTTCACCAATAGTTGATGAAGAGATTTGGAGCGTACCCTCATCCACATGGCTGGCACATATGGTCTTGAGCAGAATATCCCTTGTTTGTAGCCCCTCAGTATTTCTTGGACATTATTCAGTGACAATCACTGTATTTTCTTTCAGATTATTAACAACTGCCCTGTATCTGAAAACTACACTGCTGAAGACTATAATTTTAGACTTTCTAAACTTTAATGCTAGATGCAGTTTTGCTTTTACACACGTGCAGCCTTAAGAGAGCTGCTGCACTTCAAAAGTGCGCTTTCTCAAGCCCAGCCACTGTCCTTCTGAAACTATCCCCAGCTTTCGGTCCCTCCGCACCTCTTGGTATCTACTCAAAGAAATCATAATCTCAGGGACATGTTAAAATTTAGCTAATACACAGGCAATCCTGCAATATATATTTCTGATGTTAACAGACTGATTTCTGATCAATCAGACTAGCTTGCTTTGAAGCTTTAGTTCTATCTGACTGTCTACAGGTAAGTTATTAACCTCTTTGTGCCTTTATTCTTAGGGGTAAAACAGGTACATTAAATAAGATTATTAAGCACTAAATTAGCATATATATTTATATACATTATTTATGATTGGAGAATTATTGAAACAACAATCAAGGTACTTCTCAATCCCAAAATGACCGTCAAATACATTTTAAAATTATTATTATTGTTATTATTATTTGTCTTTTTGAGACAGGGTCTCACTATGCAGTTCAGGCTGGCCTTAAGCTCACTTTGTAGCTCAGGCTGGTCTCGAACTCACAACAATCCTCCTGCCTCAGCCTCCCGAGTGCTTGGCTTACAGGCATGCGCCACCATGCCCGGCTCTTAGTGGAAAGCTCTGTAGTGAAAACTTAAGTGCTTGTTCTGAGCTATTTTCCTTAATAAAATCTACCGCAGGTCGCCGTCTTGAAGGTAAAAATCGGCCGGCTCCAAAAAAAGCTTACTGCAAACCATAAAAGGCTACTACGTTAATGACAGGCGTTAGATTTTCTCCGTGGCTCTAGCAATTCAGAAGGGTGCTTTCTCCATTTTAAGTATGATCCTGCAACTTTTCCCCAGGTTTCCTTCCTTCTTCACCTCGCCCCACTTCGAAATGTTTTTATTTTTCCTGCTCTTCCAAGTTGTGACAATCATCCCGTCATATTCAAAACCAAACAAGGCTGAAGAGAACAGAAAACCAACTGGGATCTCGTAAGGATGTCCTTACACTTAGAACCCGGCTGAGTTTCAGGAAGTTGCAAAGAAGGTCAGGAACACCGCCTTCGCACGAACTGTAGAGCATGCCGGTAACTGTAGTTCTGATAGGAACCCAAGCGTACAGCCTGCGCACGCGCAATGACCCCGGTTGGGGGCTCCTCCGGATAAGGAAGGTGAACTCGCTGCCACGCGTTCGGCGCATCAAGGGCAGAGCTTTCTGGGAGTTGTAGTCGCTGCAGGCAGGCGCCGTCGGTAAGGAGACGTAGCTTTCAGGGGTGATCCGCTACTGCCGAAGGTTCCCGACGGGGCCGACGGTCAGTCTGCCGCTCTTCCTCAGCCTCCCTGAGGCAGACGAGGCGCTTCCCAGTTCCGGGCTCTTCCGCCCCGGAGCTGAGTGCTCTCTGCCCTGCACTCCATTTCTCTACCTCGTCCTCGCCCTCTCCGGTCCATCCCCAGAGCCCGGGCTTCGCGGAGACCCGCCCTAAGGGCGGCCGGGACCGCGGCGCGCTCGCCCTCCTCCCCAGCCCCTCGGTGCCCTGCGTCGGTCCCCCGCGTCGGGTCCCGGCTGTGCGGCTCTCCTCCCACCTGCCGCGCTCGCACCCTTTCCACTCCTTTATTTTTCTTCTGCAGGGATGGAAACTCCCTGGCGCCAGGTGGCCGGTGGCCGAGGCCGAGCCCGGGGTCGGCCCGCCGCGGCCCCCTCCCCGGGAAATGGAGTCCCTTGGCGCGGCTCGGGCGGAGGGCGAGAGAAGCCAGCGGACGCGGTCCTTGCGGGGGCCAGCAGCGAAGGAGCCGAGACTCCCGCGGCCGCAGGTAGCAGGCACAGTCCGGCCTGCGGTCGCTGCAGCGCCGCAGAGTCCCGGGCCCAGCTGTGCGCCCGTCCGCGTCGCACTCTCACTGGGGCGCTTCCCGAGCACTTTCCAAGTTAGGGCGCCCACTGCCCTCGCCTGACCCCCCCTTCCTTTTTTCTTTTCTTAGGGGACCATTCTTAGCCCACTTGTCAGACTTTTCAGTCAGATATCTGTCACCTGTTTTGTCCGAATTTTAGTTGGGCTTGCTTTTGTACTTTTCTGGCCAGTACTCCATCACTCTTTTTTGTCCACAAAAATCTCTTCCCTCTAAGTTGTAAATTTTTTTCCCTTTGGTCTGGTTCAACCTATACATCTAAATTGGTTGCCAGCATTTGGTTTTAAAAATCTCATAAAAATATGCTTCACATCTTTTTATTGTGAAAGAATGTCTGATGACTTTAGAATTTTTGTGACAGCTGGGGTAAGATCACAGAAACTGCTTTTAGATTGGGAATGGACACTACATGTTATATTTTTTCCCCACTTCTGGGAGCAGTAATCATTTGTCATCTTTATCAGATTGCCTTCCTTAATTTGTGGCCTGTGAACCCTTGAGTTGAACAGTTCCTTTTCACAGATTTCAGATTTTATGTCCTTTCTCCCAGTGTTGTTTTCTGTTCTAGACCCTTCATTCAATACATATTTAGTGGAGCCTGAGAACACACAGTTGTGCAAGGGGCAGAGATAATAATCTCCAAACTCCCTTTATGTTTGTGTTTGTAATGTATTTTTCTGAACACTGTTTTGGGAGAAAGATATCCAAATTGATGGTCTGAGTTTTTTTTTTTTTTTTTTTTTTTTGTGTGTGTGTGTGTGTGGTATTGGGGGGATCAAACTCAGGACCTTGTACTTGCCAGCCTCCTGAGCTATTTCCTAGGTCCTGAGTGGTTTGTTTCCCCCCTCAGGGTAATTAATATTAAAGTTTGGTATTTTGCCCTTAGCTTGAATTACTGAGTTTATGATGTAGTGGCAAAGTGTGCAATTTGGAGACCTGTGAACAATTTTGGTAAACTTTGTTGGACTTTGTGAGTAGAAGGAAAGGAAAAGTTTTCAACCTCAATAATTGAGATTTGACGAGAATGTGTGGGAAGTAGCTTTGTGAACTGACTGTAGCTTTTCCGGAGATGATCTTAGGTAAGTAAATACATTTGTCAGATTTTTATTGTATCTGTCCAGTTCAGCCCCCTTTTCCTGCTCCAGTGCATCTGTAAGTGTTAATTGTGCATAGATGAATGACATTTATCTTTCTTGTTTTGAGTAATGTATCTTATAGCTATTTTTTTAAAATCAGGATTGAAAGATTACAAGGCTAGTATGATACACATTTTCTTCCAGTTTTACTTGAAAGTTTTGGTTGGTAATCACTAACCAAATTAACTTGATTAAGAATAGGAAAATATAATAATATAATATAATGAGGGGAATAAAAGATAAAACATTGTTGAGTACAAATATTCCACCTAAAATGGGTTTGCCTTGATAGTGGTGCATCAATTTAAATATAAAGTGAATTTTAAATTAGTAATTTAAATTAGTAAATTTAAAAACCTTGTAGTACAGGCAGTAATGAATTCAGATCAGTCAGTAGCCTTCTGCTTCTGTCCATAAAAGTTTATCGACACTGCCTGAAGAAAATTCCTGGGGTTGTAGTTCTCAAAAAGTTTGAAGTGTCATTGGGAACATGTGCTGTGAAGTAATCTAATTTTGTTTTGGGTTATTATTTAATCAAGTAACATAAGGAGTACAGAGAGTGCTAGAAAGAATGGTAAAATAACTAATCTAAAAGTATTTAGATTACTTTGATTTTGGAATAAAGTTGTAGGAAGCAAATTTTCCATGTTAAAAGCTTTTTGTGTGGATTAGTGTTAAATATATATATATATATGTATATATATATATATATATATACATATATATATATTTGTGTGTGTGTGTGTGTGTGTATCCACAAAAAAATAGCCAGAGTTCTTGGACAGTACACACAAAGTACTGTCTGTATTGGTTACTGCTGTTAATGAGAAACATACAAAAGTGAATTTTGTTGTAGCTCTTTAGTTGTGGGTCAAGAAAATTAGAATCTTTCTTCAACAAGATAGATTATTCCAAGGTGATTTTCAAATGCATATTTAGAAATGGTACATTATTTGTATGTCCTCCCTAGCTTTTTGAGATTGTTAGATATAAATGAAAACTTTTTTTCAGCAGAGCTAATGTCTCAGAAGAAATTTGAGGAAATTAAGAAGGCTAACCAAGCTGCAGCCAAAAAACTTGTTGAAGAACATTACAGTTCTTCATCTGAAGAGGAAGGAGATGAAGACTTTGAGGGGAAACAGGGAAAAATAGTTACTAATACATTTATAACATACACTACTCAAGCAGGTAAGCAAATTGACTAGGGATGGCTCTTTCACTGCCTAGCATTTCAGTAGCATGCTGGTTGGGGCTCCAAAAGCTCCCTGAGGAAGAGCCAGGGCAAATTATCTCTAGTTGTGACTTGGCTAGAGAACTTTGGATCCTACCTTGGCTTTTTAATTTTTCTCATTATGTTGGGAGTCTTGACCTCTTCATTTTTATTACTGTACTTTATATTTCATATCTTCATCACATTTGATTTTCATATTTTTAAAATAAATCTCAAGTCTGATGTACATGCTTATGTAATCTTGGGTATGTCTGGGTTGCTTTTAAAGCCACATGTATTTATGTGAGACAGTCACAGCAATGCTAAATCATGTGTATGACTTACTATTAAATTGTAAAAATAGATTCTTTTAAAGGTAAATGCAGATATTCTAAAACTGCGCTTAAAGTTTCTTTTAGAAATTCTCTTGCATGTACTATCAACGTTTATCAATGTATTTGTAGAAATACTTAGTATTGTTTATATATTCTTATGTTAATAATACATTTATACTCTTATTCAGTTATTTTTGTCATTGTAGGATCCTGTTAGAACTAGAAGAAACTGGAAATAGTCTAGGAAATAATTGCATAGCAGACCTGATTCACAGTTGCACAGTAAATAACAGAACTGGGATTTTGTATTTTTTAAAGAATACAAAATAGTAAAAAAAAAAAAAAAAATTAGAAATGATACAAAATTTCACTAAAAATTAATAGGAATTTAACAATGGTTGCTGTATTGCGTGCGGTTATCTTCAAATTAGTTGTTTAGGTTACCAGATATAAACATGCAAAATTGGTTAAAAAACAACAAAAAGTTATAAGAAATTAAAAAAAGAAAAAAATATGAAGAAAAAAATTTTAAGCATTAGCTGCTCCTTCCAGAGCTGGGTTTTAAACCTAGTTTACTTAGCTGGGAGCTGGGGAGATGGCTCAGTGGAATAAGGGATTCCCTGGCAAGTGCAGGGGCTTGAGTTTGATCCCCAGTTCTGAAAGAAAAAAAAAATGCTGTCCTAGTTTACTTAGCTGTTTGTTAATCAAGTACTGGGAAATTGTATTTTCTAGATAAGAGCAGAAAAATTCTGAGGTAGAATATAGTTCTTATACCTGTTTCAGGTGGAAAAATTAGCATTGTATAGTGGTTAAGAATATTGAACTCTTCAGCCAACCTGCCAAGTTTGAATCTTGTCTTCCATTTGGCTATTTGTTTGACATACTACCTAGTCTCTTTCTTCTGTAAAATTGATACAGTGATGGTAAATACTCTAGGGAGGAAATAAATCAGAAATGTATGGTATATGCTTTATATTTGTTTCACATAATATTTATTTTGTGAGGTTCATTATTAGAAACTCTTTTTTTTGTCTTTTTGAGACAGGGTCTCACTATGCAGTTCAGGCTGGCCTTAAGTTCACTTTGTAGCTCAGGCTGGTCTCAAACTCACAATAATCCTCCTGCCTCAGCCTCTCAAGTGCTGGGATTATAGGTATGCACCACCATGCCCGGCCTATTAGAAACTTTCTACCACATCTTACTCATTTTTTTTTTTTTTTTAAATTTATGTAGGAGAGGGTCTACAAGGTCCCACTATATAGATTTAGCTTATAATGATCCTCCTGTTTTCAGCCTCCCAAGCACTGGGATTACAGGCATGTGCTACCATACCCAGTCTCAGTCACCTCAAAATGCCCCAGGGGTGGCATCATGGCACTCTGGGGATCAAACCCTGGGTGCTGCGCTCTGTCTAAGCAGGTGCTTTAGTCCCCTGAGCTATCTGGCCAGCCTTTACCACAGCTTATTCTTGTTCATTGAGTTTTTGAGAATATTTGTTTTTTATTCTGTCTTCCCTTGGTCATAAGGCCACATAATTGAATGACCGTCTCAGCTCCCTACTGATGTGTTTCTTAGTTTTTATACTGAGCTTTCTTGAGAAGAACAAGGCTAAGGATGTCACAAAAGGGTACAGAAAAGCTTGAGTCAGAATAAAGGACCACAGCATTAATCAAGTTTGGGGCAGAATGATTCATGTACTTTGTCCCCTCCCATCCTACCTCACTGACAACCATGGGTAATTAGCTAGTCCTGTATACTAATGGGATCATAAAGAATAGGTACACATGGTCAGATAGTTTTCCAAGGAATTTGCAGTATCCACTAAAGAATTAAGTTTAAGAAGTTTGGTTAAGGAGCCTAGCTCAGCTAGGTAAAAGTGGATGAAAAGTAACTTTAAAGTTAGGAGTTTCTTGCTTTTGGGCAACTTCATAGAAGTTTTGTGCTTTAAGAAGATCCCCCTAAGGATATAGATAAAGGACCATTTAAAAAATATATATGTGTATATATAAGGTAGTTAGGATAGATACACAGCTTTCTCTTAGTTCAATGAGAAGAAAGGTTTGTACTAATATTGTTTAGACAAGATATATCTGCATCTTGTCCTCTGAATAACTACTATCAAGACAGTGTACAGTTTATACTACAGTTTATTGCTATTTTTTCTTTTTTTCTCATTAAGACGAATAAAAGTAAAAAAGAAGATCCCCCTAAACTATTTATAGAAGCTGATTAAATAAGAAATATGGTAATGTAACTTGGTGTTATCTTTTTGAAATGGTTTTCATCTTAAAATATTAAGATTAGGGCTGGGGAGCTGCTCAGTAGAATAAGTGCTTGCCTGGCAAGTGCAGGATCTTGAGTTCAATCCCTGGTACCACACACACAAAAAACGTTAAGATTATTTTTCATCCACTCTTTTGTGTCACATCACTAAATGTTTTAATTTTCATCCCTTCTGCACTTTGCTCCTATGGGTGCAAGCAACGCCTGTGTGGAATTGCTTCTCCCACAAACCAGCATTGAGTGCTGCGACTGTACTAAGAGTTCGTATTTATTTGAGCACTTTTGTGATTCTTCTCAGAATTTTATTTTTTATTTATTACTTTTATTATTATTTTTGTATTTTATTTTTTTACTTTATTTATTTATTTATTTATTTATTTATTTATTTTTTTTTTGGTCTTTTTGAGACAGGGTCTCACTGTGCAGTTCAGGCTGGCCATAATCTCACTTTGTAGCTCAGGCTGGTCTCGAACTCATACAATCCTCCTGCCTCAGCCTCCCAAGTGCTAGAATTACAGGCATGTACCACCACACCCAGCTATTTTTGTATTTTAGAGAAGGGCCTACAGGGTGTTCAGGTTCTCATTACTAAATCAGACTCATAGAGATCCGCCTGTTTGCAGCCTCCCAAGAGCTGGGATTACAGGTACATGCCACCACGACCAGTCTCGATTGCCATTTCAGTGCACCCCAAGGGACAGGACCAGCACAGCAGGCCTGGGATTGAACCCTGGCCCCTGCACCTGCTTGTAGGTGCTTTAATCTGTTTAGCTATTTGGCTAGCCCTTTATTCTCAGAAGTTTTGATTTTGTGCGCCCATTCTATCTAATCTAATCTCATCTATCTATCTATCTATCTATCTATCTATCTATCTATCTATCTATCTATCTATCTGAGATACATATGAGAAACAAAACAGTTTTTGTTTCCTTTATCTCTGTTAATAGTTGCTTGCACCCATAGGACCAAAGACCTTCCCTACAATCTTCTAGTCACTCACCCAAACCTGAAATCTGGGACCAGGGATGGAACATAGGTGACATGAGTATTGTCACTGACTAGTACATTCCCTTGGCCATGCTAGGCAACTCTTCAAAAAGGGCATACTTTTCTTCTCAACCTTAATATAGACATTATCTTTTAAGGTAACACAATTTAATTGTCACTAAAGCCACCTAAGTTTTGCTTCCTAAATTTCATAAATCTATCCTTCCTGTTCTATATACTATTATTACCTAGCTCAGGCCTATACAGCTAGTCACTCAATATGTGGATTAAATCCAGTGAAATTTTGTTCTTGAGAGATGAGAAAACAGACATACTGGTTAACTTACTCAAGATCACTTTTTTGCTTTACTTGCTGTAACCCATGACTGGTTTTTCTTGATTTTAGTCTGGGCTTCCTGGGTTTTTTTTTTTTTTTTTTTTTTTTTTTTTTTTTTCCATTTTCCAGAATGACCTTTTTAGAAAGCATGACTTCAGATGCTGTACTATCCACTTTGACATGCTGGGTAGTAGACTTTATTATCACAGCCAAACTTTAATAAAAATTTCAAGAATCTTTCATAAATTTTTTGAATATAAAGTCAGATTTTATTTTGTAAAAGCCTATTTTATCTTGTCTTTTACTTTTAAATTATACAAATCAACTGTGAAGTTAAAGAAAATTTAAAATGCATATTTGTTAAAGCCAGCTGTGTTGAAAAGTAATATAATCATTTTGCTTTAAGGATATTTTAAAACTATGTTTTTAAAAATAAAGCAATTATTGGGGTCGGGGAAATGCCTCAGTGGAATAAGCACTTCCCTGGCAAGCACAAGGGCCTGAGTTCAATCTTGGGTTCGGCAAAAAATGAACAAAAAATACAAGTACTAGAAAAATAAAGCATATATTAATAACTATTTTGGAAGTGCTTTTACATGTAGTTTTTAATTTATTTACTTTGGTACTAGGAGTTGAACTCACCACTTTGTGCATGCCAAGCAGGCCTTATGCCACTGAGCCATATCCCTGCCTTACAAGTAGTTTTTTAATAGCCTACATTACATTTGTTTATATTATGGAAGGTCCATGCTTTGTTAAGTGCTGTGTTTGCTCAGATGATTAAAGAAATTATAATTAGTCTTGTATCTTAATTTTTCAAAATCATTAGATTTTGTTTTGAACCAAGCTATTGTTGTGGTGAGTTCTGTATTTGTGTTAGCTTATATTGTTAATCTCTTTTTCTTAGAGGCTCAGTTTGTATTGTATTAATGACATGGTAGGATTATTTTTCTTACTCTAAAGTGACTAAGATTATAGTCCCTTTTTTATTTTTCTATATATTTTGGTACAGGGCCTCACTATGCAGCTTGGACGCATAGTAATCTTGTTTTCAGCCTCCCCAACACTGGGATTACAGGTGTGTGCCACCAGGCCTAGACTCAGTCTCTGGCTCAGTGTGACCCAGGGGTGGCCTGAGGAACTGGGGATTGAACCCTGGTCCCTGCCCTTGCCAAAGCAGGTGCTTAGTCTGCTGAACTATCTCTAGCTCTTATTGCCCCTTTGGTGTCATTTTTTGTGTTGGGGTACTTATTCTCTCATTTGCTACTATTACTTTTATTTCTGGGACCTTTGCCAAAACTCTTTGTGGCATTATATAGGGTTTATTTTCCATTTCATATTTCTGATCTGTAACATGACAATAATAGTTCACTTAACCTATGGAAATACTAATGGTATAGAAACTTAATATTTTGCAATTATTATATATAGTACTTTTTTTTAAAAAAAAAACATTTACCTTTTTTAACTGAAATAACGAGCATAATTTAATGGAACATGGTTGTTATATATAATGTCCACAGATTATTTTCATTCAATGTGTTTTTATTAAGAATATGTTGTATGATGAATGCCCTTTGTGCATCCACACTCTTTCGCTTAAGTTTACACTAGGTGGTATTATCTGTGACTTTTTATTTTCTTTCTCACTTTTTTTTGTTTTCCCTTATTACATTGCATCTTGTTGATCTTACCCTATAGTTTTGCTCCTGCCGAATTTTTAAAGTAAGGACTTTTAACAGCAAGAAAAGTAAGTACGTGCTAAAAGAGAGCTAAGATAGTTTTTTTTTTTGGTGTAACTGGGAATTGAACTCAGGCCCTTGTGCTTGCCAGGGAAGCACTTACTCCACTGAGCCATCCCCCTGGCCCCGTGAGATAGTTTTTGAACCAAGTTTATAGATTTAATTCATGGATATTGTAACCTCTTAACAGCTGTTGGGTACTTCTTTTAAGCTTTCTTATTTTTAGCCACATTTTGAGCAATTACTATTGTTTGACAGGTGGTGTATAATATAGCAGTAATGAGTTGGTGTTATTTCCAGATGTTGCTTAACTTGAGATTTTCAATTTTGCATTTCAAGATGGAGATACACGTGACTTAGAGCGAACAAGACAATATGTAAATGAAGCTTTTCAAGCAGGGGCTATGACTTGCTTAATTTGTATTGCTTCAGTGAAGAGAAACCAAGCTGTAAGTTTTTTTTCCTTTTCAACGTAAATGCATCTCCTCAAAATACTTTATTTTGCATTGATAATATTTGACCATCTGCTCTTGTTTGTATGTACAAAAATATGCTTCACCAGAGAATTTCATGTATGAATTGATCTTTAGTTTATAAATCTGAAATCTTAAAAAAAAACGCTTAATTGATGTTTCAGTATTTTTATAGCACTATTAACATCTATTGTCAATTTTAATGTATGTGTGGATTTGATAACATGTTTTTCATGCCAGTAGTTTGGAAATTCACTCAAATGTCAAATGCTAAAATATACTGTTTTACCTTTCAGTGAGTTTGTTGAAGAGATAAATATAGTCCTTGCCCTTAAGGAATTAGAACTTGGAAGTAATATTTATTTAGCGTCTTCTGTATTGATGGCATCATGAGAAGTGACAAAAGTCAGTATATATGGAAAGATTCACACCTGAGTCATGTCCTTAGAGGAGGTATAGCTGGTGATGAGCTATCTGTGTGTGAATTTAAAAGGGCATTAAGGACATTAAAGAGGTGTGACAGCTAAACATGATACATTCAATTTTTAGACTTTGGATTAGTGCACTGCTATTATAGCCTTGTTTCCTTCAGAAGGAATATCAGGCTAGATAAAACAGATTGATAGTATAAAGAGTCAGAAATTTAACCTGTTCAGGTTGGGAAGGATAGTGTAGCAGATGCAGGTGTTTTGGTGGTCCGAGTCACATCTGGTTGGACTACTTTGATTTCAGCTATAGTGAACAGTTTCTTCCTTCCTTCCTTCCTTCCTTCCTTCCTTCCTTCCTTCCTTCCTTCCTTCCTTCCTTCCTTCCTTCCTTCCTTCCTTCCTTCCGTTCTCTTTTGTGGAATCAAGGATTGAACTCAGGCCCTTGTGCTTGCCAGGCAAGCGCTTATTCTATTGAGCCATCTCCCTAGCTCCTGAACGGTTGCTCTGCATGTGGATACAGTCTACTTTAAATTCTTGCTCTGTGGATGGCTTGTGTATTTCTAGCCCACCTTAAGATAGTTTCCTTGGGACCTATTTAGCCAATTTATAGGTCTGAATTGCTTTTCGGCCTTTTGGCTAAGATCAAGTGCAATTTGTAGGTCTGCACTGCAGCACGGACAGTTAATGTCATGTGGGGCAACACTGGGAACTGGTGGTTCATTGTTCCACACTCCTGCTTGTTAAAGGTGGGACTGGAGTAATCTCTATACTGAGCCCCCCTGTAAAATTGAGCAGCAAGATTCAGTAGAAATTAAATCAATATATCAATATATCATTTATTGATGTTTTTAATGAAAAAGACAAAATTTCATAACTAAATAAAAGAATAATGGTAGTTGTTATACCTCTCTATTGTGATTTTTACACCACCCAGTATATGACCTAAACCAATAAAATTCTGACAAAAGGCAAAACAAACAGATGATAGCACAAATTTTTCTTTTCAGCTTCTTCCCTATCTTGTCTTTTCTATCCTAGTGCTTATGTAAGGTACTGATTAGGGTGATCTCAACTTATACAATGTCTCATTAATTCAGACAGTTGCACGATATAAGGAAAGCAAAAACAATTTTTTGTCATTTTATTAGTGTTGGCAGGCTTTAACACAATTATTCATTAAACTTTTCAATTTTATGTTTTCATTTTTTGCTCACTTAATTTTTAGAATTTAGCACCAAGTGCCAGACTGTTATGTTTTATTTAACAAAAAGGCTATATATAAAGATACACGGACATATTTATGTAAGGATTCTTTTGTACTGTTACAATTGGAAGTAACCTAATTTCCAACAGGAAGTTAAATTATGGTACGTGAATCTATGTGAATACTATACTAGTGGCAAACTTACGGCATGTTTGCTGCAGTGGGCTCTTCATTATTGAAAACACTGAAAGGCTTGCCATCACTGACATACTGTGAAACTATGAAGTTTATGTTGTATGAACATATTTGATAAATATAAAAGCTTATACCATATTAAAACAAGACTGTAGAATTACATACAAGTCTTCCACTATAACTTCATTTTTAAAAAGTAAGGCATAGGGCTGGGGAGATGGCTCAGTGGAATAAGCGCTTCCCTGGCAAGCCCAAGGGCCTGAGTTCAATTCCTGGTTCTGCTCCAAAAAAAAAGGAAGGCATATATATTAAAAAAAAAATGAAGATTTCCCAAAATTCTATCTGTAGTTATTTCTAATTGATTAATCTGGGTATTAATGATACTTTAAGTGTTTCACACCTAAGTATATTTTTATAAATTATAGTTGTTCTATTATACAAGAGGGAAAGATAATTTTTTATAATCTTGAGTTTGAAAATAGTGTGATACTTATTTTACTAGTAGTGTTTATTTATTTTATTTATTTGCAGTACCAGGATACTTATTTTAAAATACTAAGGATTTGACAAAAATTTATTGCATGCAGGTTAATTTCTGACATCTTCGCTTTAGGTTTGGAGCTGTTTGGGATGTTTCTGTATATTTCACATGCCCTGTATCCAGAAGTGGGCTAAAGATAGTCAGTTTCTTCTGTCTTCTCTGACTGATGATGATTTTGGAACAAGAGATTATCCTTGGCCTTGGTAACTTTTTCAAACTAGTTGGATTTTAATTTGCAGAATAAGTGAAAACTGTAGAACATTAAACTGCCTTATTGAAAGTTTTATGTTTAGCCTTCAGTTAGGCATTTGGCTTATGAAGCTACAACATCTTGACATCTTGATAGCCTAATCCCCACCTTCAATTTGTGTAATTCCTAGTTCCTTTCAATAATTCATAAGTTATTCAGAATTTGTCTATCAAAACAACTTTTAAATTATGCTTTTAAGGGACTTCATTTCTTTTCTGTAGAACTGAGATTTCATGTTAATGTGGTACCTTTTTTCTGGAGTTTTTGTTAACATACATTAATGTCACATTTTACAAGATTGTCATCTGGCATTTTAATCATAGGCTTGTTGACTTTATCCTCAAAAAAAAATCTCAAAATTGTAAGTTTATAATATCTAATAAAATTAAATCTTCTACGTTTATTTTACTCATTCTTGATTGTTTGATCTTGAATTTTTGTTATATTTTGAGAAAGAGTGGAGAAATGGAAGGAAATTATCTGCTAAATAATGTTAAAAGAAATTTATACATATTGAAAACACAGAAGGGGTAGATTGTCAAGGTAATAAAGCATAAACTTTGGGGTTCTGTGTGTTCACATTTTCTAACCTTTGTAACAAATTTTGTTTATAATTTCATGTTCTATTTCTTATCAGATACTCTAAGTTGTATAAGATTTAGTCCCACAAAAGCTGCTTCTTTATCAGACTTCCTTTTCATTTTGTACTGTTGATGTATTTGTAAAAACATGGTGGTGTAATTTTAATTTTTTTCTCCTTTTATTTTTTCTTCCTTTGGTCTTTTTGAGCTCAGACTGGCCTTGAGCTCACTTTGTAGCCCACACTGGTCTTGAACTCAAAATAATCTTCCTTCAGCCTATAGAGTGCTAGGATTATAGGCATGTGCCACCACACCAGTAATCCTAATCCTTCTAAAAAATATTTTAGGTGTAGGAATTTGTAAGAGTAATTCTAGTAACTCAGTGAGAAATTTTATTTGCCTACTACCAGTGATAATAATTGACATGGAGTGAAGATTTGAAACCTAGTATTTTTTTTTTTTCTTTTTTTGGCACCAGGAGTCAAACTCAGGACCTTGTGCTTACCAGGCAGTCACTTAAACCACTGAGCTAGCTCCCTGGCCCTGAAATCTAGTATTTCTGACTTCTAAATTTAGTGCTTTGACTTATTTTTCTGAGTATTGTCTTGCAGTATTGCTTTTAGATACACTTATTTTTTCTTCATTGAATGCATATATCTTTAAAGCAGTTTAAAGTTTCAAATTGTATGTTTGTTACTATGTATTATGTACTTTTTTGGTAAAGGAAATTAGGTATTTAATAGATGCCAAATTAAAGCAGCTACTGTAATTTGTTAAGTTTTAGAAGTTTAATCTTTACATGTAATTTTTTTCACACTTAATTCTCATTTCTACTTCTATTTTATGTAGTCATTTGCCAGAGGGGAGAAATGTGCCATTTAAGAGAACAATGAACTGTTGTGTTTCTTCTAAATCTAAAAGAACTGAAAATTTTATCAACCACATAGTGTCTTTTACATTCCATATTTCACAATTTTTAAAAAGAAAATGCTGTGCTAGTTGAGAATTCGTTTTGCTTATTTTTTTCAAAATGGATTCATTTTTCTTAATTTTTTTTTCAAAATGGAGCTAGAACTTGGTAAAAATGTTTAAAATTGTTTGTTATATGGCAATAAATTTTTGGAGGAACTGGGGATTGAACTCAGGCTGGTGTGCTTGCCAAGGAAGTGCTTATTTTGAGCCATCCCCTAGGCTCCCTCCCCTTTTTTTAAATAAAAATTTAAAATGTTTATTTCTACTAAAATATTATTTCTTGATGAATAAGGCATAGAGAATATCATTACATTTTGTTGTAGACATTCCATGTTTTAAACCTTATGCATTTGTCTCACCAAAATAGTTTTGTTTCAGTGCATAATGCATGATGAGTTGCTTGTAAGTTATCCACATGGAAACTTTTTAAAAGTACATATCTTTACATAACTAAAAGGAATGGCACAAGCTTTTCTTTTGGTAATTTTGCTCCTTGAACAAAGTACATTATCCATAACAGATGAGACATTGTATTTTGTTTTTAATACTATACATATTGTTTGTCATTTTGAACATTCATGTTGTACTTACTTGGAAACAATGTGTTTTTACGACAGTAAAAACAGTTTTGATTCAGAAGAATTTTAAGTGACTGTGCAAAATTGTTGTCCTGATGTAGTATACTAACTATACTCAGTTATTGGACAGTAAGCCTTAGAGCCACCATTTTGGATGGAGTATATATGATCCAGAGATTTTTAATAGAGTTAAAAGTTGATAGTAGTGCCAGAACTTATTTTAATGTAGATGGCAAATCTTTCTCCTATAGCAGAAACTATTAAATAATGTTTGAATTTTTCTTTGTTAGGCATATTATAACCATTTTGTATTACATGTTGAAAATCATGAGATTCCTTATTTTTTATTTTCTCCTCTATATTCTGGACTTAATCTGTCTGCTTTTCCATTTGCTATTGCTAACTTGAGCTTTGTAACAATCTGGAAAAATAACTCAGGAATAAACTTGTATGTTGTTAGTAGAAAGCTAATGTTTCATTTTTGTAGCTGTGTCTTATGTATGTATAATACATGCAACTACCTATGTTACTATTTAGGTTTTTAAATGTTGTAACTCTCATTTCTACTTCTAGTTGATGTAGTCATTTGCCATAGGGGGAAGTACCAGTTAAGCGAACAATGAACTGCTGTTGTTCTTCTAAATCTAAAAGAATTACAAATTTTATCTGTAAGAGAGTTCTGATCTTTGTGTGTATGTGCCACATCTCAAGTGCTGTATGTGGCTGTGGCTACTGTACTGAACTGTGTAGGTGTAAAACCCAACATGTAATACAGAGATGCATTACATGATTAAATACATAAGTTCTTCAGTTTTATTTACTAATGTAAATATGGAAATGAGTCCATTAGAACGTTTATATTTCTGTTTCTCCTGATGCTTTTAAAGATGAAATTAACCTGAATACTCTCTTTTGTATAGTCCAAAATGTAGGTTTGAGTACAAACGATCAGAAACACCTAGTAGGTACTATTGCTATTGTGGAAAAGTAGAAGATCCGCCTTTAGATCCGTGGCTTGTGCCTCATTCCTGTGGCCAAGTGTGTGGGAGAGAATTTAAACCACCGTGTGGTCATAAGTGCTTACTGCTCTGTCACCCAGGTGCGCTACGTGTTACGTTTCTGTTGTTTGTGTGTGGCTTTTTTTTAACCTGATGCTGAAGTAAAATAAAAATGGTGAGCATTGAATTAAGAACTGAAGTTTGCCTTAAAAAGGTATTGAAAAGGACAGCCTTGTATAAAGTATTAGTGAAGTGTTAGAAGTTACTTACAGGTATAAGAATTGAAAGATTGCATTTCTCCTGATTTTCTTCATTGGATTCTAGGTCCTTGCCCTCCTTGTCCAAAGATGGTTACAACTACTTGTTATTGTAAGAAAGCAAAGCCTATCCCTCGTAGATGCAGTGCCAAAGAGTGGTCCTGCCAGCAGCCCTGTGGGCGGAAGTTGCTTTGTGGGCAACATCAGTGTGAAAATCCTTGTCATGCAGGTAAAAGGCAGTTCTTGTTAGATATTCTGACTTTTAGCAAAAGTCAAAGCAGTGTTTATTGCTTTTATAATGTTTGTGTGCTGACTTGTCATTCTGATTTTAGGAAATTGTCAGTCCTGTCCCAGGGTTAGTAGGCAGAAATGTGTCTGTGGCAAAAAAATAGCTGAAAGAAGCTGTGCAAGTCCAGTGTGGCACTGTGATCAAGTAGGTGCTTATGTATTTTCAGGAGACTAGCAGTGTGGGATATATAAACTACTAGAAGACAAGAGTATTCATGAAATTAAGCTGGATAAAAGATAAGAAAATAGTAACTCATTTCAACTAAATGACAGATTAAGAGTTACTTTTCAAATTAATGTAATTATTGAAGGACAAAGTGTTGAAGTAATAGCTACTTGTTTTTAATTTTGAAATCACTACATTTTTGATTCTTTATTGTTCTCCCTCCTTTACTCCTTTTCTTTTTCATCCAACACTTATTCCCCTCTTTGAGTTAATCCCATTAAGGAAGTAAGATTGATAACTAGAGTGCGCTTGTTCACTAGTGTGACCAAGTATGTGAGGGAGAATTTAAGACTCCTTGGGGCCTTACATGTTCCTGCAGTCATCGTTGGCATGGTTTTAGTCCTATTTGCAAATTTGTAGTGAAAGAGCATATTTATGCTTTCTCCATTGTTTTATTATGTTTTTAAAATATGTGTGTATATGTGTATTCATATATACAACTTCTGTGTAAAATATAAAACATAATACAGGGGACATAAATTATTTTTGTTAAAAATGGATTATATTTTGTATAAAGCTTTTTTGTTAAATTTCAAATCTTTTACTAGTGCTTATATTATTTTAGGTATGTGGAAAAACACTGCCATGTGGTAATCACACCTGTGAGCAAGTCTGCCATGTTGGTACCTGTGGAGAATGTCCTCGATCTGGAAAGAGGTTCTGTCCATGTCAGAAATCAAGTAAGACTTTCTTTCTTTTTCTTTTTTTTGTATTTAGGACAGGGTCTTTAGGGTCTTACTACGTAGTGATTCTCCTGTTCAGTCTCCCAAGTGCTGGGATTACGGGCTTGTGCCACCATGCCCAGTCCCCCATCTCAATCGCCTGTCTCAGTGTGCCCTAGGCGCGGGGCTCACACAACATGCTGGGGGATGAAACTGTCTTCTGCTGTCTGCCTGAGCAGACACTATAGTCCACTGAGCTATCTGGCCAGCCAAGACTTTCTTTTAAGGAAATAAAGTATCAAGCCATAATGAAACTTTTATGTATATTACTAAGGGAGACAAGTTAATCTGAAAAAGCTATATATTATAGGACTCCAATTATATGACATTCTGGAAAAGTTAAAGTTATGGAGATAGTTAAAGATCTATAACTGTCAATTATTAGTTGCACATGAATAAGCAGAGCACAGAATTTTTTGGGGTAGTGAAGGTAGTGCATAATAATGCTTCAGGTTCATCAGTCAACAATTCTGATGGGCGATATTGATAAGAGGAGGCTGTGCTGTTATCACTGTTATAAATGAAGTTGTAGGTGAAATTTATTTTTGGCTGCTATAAGATATGGCATAGTTGGATTTTAGTTTGAGTTTGATTCCTTGACTCCATGATTAACACATTTTTAAAGATTATTTCTAATAGTGCTTGTCATAATAAGTTTTCTAAAAGGAAGTGTTTTAATATTCTGAAGTGCCTATTTTCTATGTCTGTATGGTTTAAAGCAAATGAAGAATAATTCTGTATATTATGGAAATTCATGAGTTTTACATAATCGTTAGATAACTATTTCTGAATAGCTCATAAAAATATTTCTTAAAACATGATAACTTGTCATTTGCCAAATGTCTTTTTTTAAGAGCATAAATTTGACAAATAAGTATTATTTGCATTAAAGGTAATGTTATCTGGTAATTACATGGTGCAAAACTTTGTAGTTTGAAAAGGTGGTCGTTCTTCAGGAAGCTTAAAGAATATAACAGTACACTAGTTTTAATAAAAACAATATAATATGTTTTATTTGCTTTTAGAGTTTTCGTTGCCTTGTACAGAAGATGTACCAACTTGTGGAGACAGCTGTGACAAAGTACTGGAGTGTGGAATTCATAGATGCTCACAACGCTGTCACCGAGGTCCTTGTGAAACATGTAGACAAGTTAGTAATCTCCTGTAATAATTATGCTTTTAAGAGCTACCTAACATAATTTATCAATAATACTATCACGTTACTGTTTTCCATTACTTACTTCCATACAAATCTATAATAATGATTTATATGAATTTCATGACCTAATATTTATAGTGAGAAGGAGTATTGCACAGTGGCATGCAATTCTAAGTATTACCTTTTTACTTGGTAAAATTTTATCTATTTATTTATTTATTTATTTATTTATTTATTATGGAACCGGGGATTTAACTCAGGCCCTTGAACTTGCCTGGCAAACGCTTATTCTACTGAGCTATCTCCCTGGCCCCTCTTGGTAAAATTTTAATGTTCTCATTTTTATAGTCCAGTGTGGGATTCTGATAAAAGAATATATATTTAGACCTTAGTATAAGTCAACAATTTAGCTTACCAGATAATCCAGTTTTCTTTCTGCACTGTGACAAGAAAAATATTATGACTGTAATTGAATGTAGGTGATTTTAATGTGTAATTCTTTTTTATTGTTTAATGTCATTTCTACTAAGTTTAGTAACAAAGTCTCATGAATGAAGTAAGATATAAAGGATATTTCAGGAGACTTGACTTTGGTAGTTTTTCTTAATGTTTACTATTAAGATTTTTGTCCATGATGATTTAGTAATTACAAAAGTTGCAACATGGAAATGAAACATTAAAAAGGCTTGGTTCTAATGCCATTTGTTTGATTATTCTAGGAAGTGGAAAAGCATTGTCGCTGTGGCAAGCATACAAAACTAATGCCATGTCATAAACCTTATCTATGTGAAACTAAATGCATTAAGATGCGTGACTGTCAGAAGCATCAGTGTAGAAGAAAGGTATGTGTAATAAGCCTGGGCGACTACATTGCTTGTAGTTTTTTCCTTTATTTAATGACTGATAAGCACTGTCTTGACTTGGTCTTCAAATGTTTAGGCATATGTATTTTTCGTATAAAATATTGTCAAATAGATTAATTTTGCTTTTTCAGTGGGGAACTACGTGAAATGACAAGTCTTGTCTAGTTCTGCAATCTTTTCAGCTTGGTTCTAGGGATTAAGATATCAGTAGTACATTAGAGTGATATTTCAGTTGGTGGTAGAGACTTCTTTTATTACTGATGTTTGACTCAGTATTTTTGGAGTATTTTAATGAATTTGTAGACTTGTAATTATTTGAGTTCCTTTATTCATTGTGAATACCATTTTTTCTCTGGTAAGATTCCTTGTTCCTATATTTATTGAAATAATTTGAGCTTGCTTTTGACTAGAATTAGCAAGGTATTAATTTTTTCATTCTTTTAGATTTTAAAGTGTTTTACTTATAAAAACATTTACATTTGATTTTATCCAAATTGATAATCTTTATCATTTAATTTAATTAGGCCGTATAAATGTAAAGTGAATTTTATTATGGCTGAATTCAGGTCTTAGCATCTTGTTTATCCTTCTGTTCCTTTCAACGCATTGTAATCTTAAGTGCTATTTTTCAGTGATTCCATTTTACCTATTTTGCTTCTTAGTGATAATCTTGTTTTTTTTGAGTGATTGTTTTAGGCTTTTTTTAAATAAAGTTCTTCAAGAATCTTTTAGCAATATTTTGTATAAATCTTTCAACTGACCAACAGTATATAATTCTCATACATTCTGTATACTGTGTATTATGAATCTCCAATACATAGTTTTTGTTTTAGCTTTATTTTTTGCAAGAATTTGAAACAGTGAGAAAACATTATCTTTGATATTTAACATCATATGTATGTATTCATTGGAGCTTTTCATTTCTGGTATAGATTCAGGTTTTCATCTAGTTATTCAGTGATTTCCTTTAACATTTCTTATGATGTTGGTTATCAAGTTTTTCAAGTTTGTCTGAAAATACCTATCTTTAGTGTTCAAAAAATATTTTAACATAGAACTCTTATGTTTGACCTCCCCAAATGTAAACGATGGTACTGTGTTTGAAATTATTTTTATCTTTATCAGATATTTCTTCTAATTTCCTTTTCATGTCCTTTTCTGAGACTTTGATGCAATGATTTCTATGTTACATGAAGTTCCATGACTCACTGATGCTTTATTTCATCATCAATGATTTCTATGTTCCATGGAGTTCCATGACTCACTGATGCTTTATTTCATCAGTTCTCTTAATATGTATGTTATAATTAGTTTATACAGTTTGTTTTTAAGTTCATCAATTTTCTTTTGGATTTCTTTTTATTTTATCCTGTGGTTTTTCATTTTAAATTTGTAAGGTATCCTTAAAAGTTGAACTTGGATTTTTTTATCCTTCATGTTTCTGTTTTATGTGTTTCCCTCTATCTTTAGCAAATAATATCTTTTTTTTTTTCTCTTTGTATTTTAGGGAAAGATCTATAGGGTGTTCAGGATCTCACTACTAGATCGGACTCAGTGATCTGCCTGTTTACAACCTCCCAAGAGCTGGGATTACAGATGTGTGCCACCAGGCCCAGTCTCATTTCCTATCTCAGTGTACCCTGGGGGCGGGGCCAGCACAGCAGGCCTGGGGATCTAATCCCTGGCCCCTGTGCCTGCTTGCAGGTGCCTTAATCTGCTGAGGATTTGGCTGGCCCTATAATACCAATATTAATGTCCTTGTCTACTGATTATATCACCTTCCATTTCTCAGTTTCCTTTGGTTGGGTTATATTTTCATGCTTGCCCCACTAAGGAATTTTTTAATTATATT
Source organism: Ctenomys sociabilis (assembly GCA_004027165.1). NCBI lineage: Eukaryota > Metazoa > Chordata > Mammalia > Rodentia > Ctenomyidae > Ctenomys > Ctenomys sociabilis. Next base: position 21,144 of record PVKA01016851.1, on the reverse strand, counting down.
TTAGACATTGTGACATATTTTCAGATATTGGGTTTTTTGTGTTCCTTTAAATATTTTTTAAGGTTTGTTCTGGGGTAAAATTCAGTTACTTAGAAACTGGTCGTTTCTAGGCTTGACACTATTAAATGTGAACGGGGTAACCTTTTGTTTAGGGTCTTTTGGCCTCACTCCTAAGGCAATAACAAGTACTCTACTTGATGACTATATTTCAGGGTCTTCTCCTTTGACTATAAGGCTGTAAACTATTCCTAGTCCTTTATAGCATCTGGAAATTCTCTTTTGCTTCTAGTAGTTGACACAGTGACACATGTAGACTAGTACTCAGGCAGACTTAAGGTGTGTATCTGGAGATTTCTAGAGTTTTCTCTGTACTCTATCTCCTCATTATAAATTCTAGCCACCTTGACATCCCTATAACTACGCGTTTTATCTGCTGATCTTGTTGAGGCTGTCATTTTCTGTTTGTGATCTTCCCCCTATGATACAGCATGGAAATCTCTGGGTCTAAGCTGATGCCATTGCAGGGCTTATTTTGTGGGTTTCCCTATCCTCAGAGATTGCTATCTTCTGCCTAACTAATATCTAGAAACTAATTTCATATGTTTTATGTTTTGTTCTAGTTGTTTGAGATAAGAGGATAAGTCTAGTACACTGTTTCTTAACAGTTTGGAAACAGTAATGCCCATAGGCTTAATTAGGTCATAGACCTGATAGCATTTTCCTCTCATACCACTGGCAGAGTGATAGGTACATAGTTACTCAATAATTGTCCAACTGAATGAACAGATTTGTCTTTTAGGTAGTCTATCTTTGCTTCTTTTTGAAAGTTGGTCTCTGATTCTATGGTTTGACAATGATTGCCATACTAAGCTATACATTGAAATAGTTTTAATTAAATTTATAAAAACAGCCAGGTAAGTTTCTTAAATTGAAGCTGTTAGGTGCATTTGATTAGGCTCATTCCTTTAGTGAATGTAAATCTCTGCATAAATAATTAAATGAAATTATATCAGGGAAATATTTAGAGTCATAAGAGTCATTAATTCAAGGACATGAAAATTTAGCTTGATGTAATATTAGATTATCTATTTAAACTTGGAAAATTTTAATATAGGGTATCTACTTACCAGAAAAATGTTGATACTCTTTAATATCTTTATTATCGAAAATTGGAAATGAAATGTCTTTTACTTCCCATAAGTTTGTGAATATTTTATAATGACATTCATATTATGCATGGGTTTTCAGATTATTCTTTATATGTTGCTTTCTTTTCAGTGTTGCCCTGGGAACTGTCCACCTTGTGATCAAAACTGTGGACGGACTTTAGGATGTAGAAACCATAAGTGTCCGTCTGTCTGCCATAGAGGTAAAGTTTAACAGCTGTGATTTTATGTTTGTATTTACTTAGTAATACTGAGCTTTCGCGTCATCACCTCATTTGTCCTCTTAACGAGAGGGAGGTAGAGGTTGCCCATCCTTTTATTTTGTGGATAAGGTGGTAAAGTTAAAGAGGGCTCCATGAAATGTCTACTATAACAATATCCATAAATTTGAACCCAAATTTTCTGAATATAAGTTTTATTTCTAAAATACAGTTTTCATGCTTCCTTTTAGCCTTCCCTACACAGTTTCTGTGGGGAGAATTATGATGTTCATAGGTCTTTGCATTTTATTCTGAATTTTATACATCATAAAGATTTAAAAAAATTTTTAAATCTTTTATTTTTTATTTGGTTTTAAAGGGTCTCAGCACACAGCTCGGGCTCATAGTGATCCTCCTGTGTCAGCCTTCCCAGTGGAAGATTACAGGCATGTGCAATCACACTTGGTTCTGAGGCCAGCACAGTATGTAGTTTTAGGGATCAAACCTGGGTCCTGGCCCTTACCCGACTGGCACTTACCTGACCTGTCTCCTCAGCCCCGTCATAGAGAGTTTAGTAAGTGATTAGATATATCCCTGGCAGGGTTCTCAAATACTTTATCCCAAGAACTCTTCATTCTTTTTGTGACTCTGGCACAAAACTATTGTTATATGGTTTTATTCATGAACATTATATTTGATATTCAGACAAAATGTGATAATACTTTACAGATTATCCATTTCATCTTAATACAAATCTTGAAAAATTTTCTGGAAAAGCAATAGTATGAATGGTATTTCTTGCACATATATTGAATATCTAATTTAATAAAGGATACCTGGATTCACATGCCTGCTTCTTCATTCAATCTTTTGTGATACTTGTTAATGTTACCTGGAAAATCTGTTCCATGTGTGAGACCTTGTGTCTTCCCTGACTGGATCTTGGACCCTTAATGTCTCTAGATTGTACTTTGAAAATTATTTCCTAATTTACAACAGTCATATCATAGAACACTTATTAGGTATTACACACTATGATTTTTATGAGTAAACAAAATTGATGAAGTCCTTGCTCTTATGGAATGTAATTTTTTACTCTCATTGGTAAAATCCAAATAAATGAATTAGCATAAGCTGTTAGGTACTGGTCAATTATTAAGATTCTCTCTTCTTGATAAAATCCAAATAATACAGGCTTTTAGATAGTGGACAATCATTAAAGGAAAGGTGGAGTACAATTGTGGTAGTGGGAATGCTTGTGTATTATGTTAAATACCATGTAAAGAAGAGAACTGAAAAGGTGACATTTAAGGGAGACCTCAAAGAAGTTAAGGATTAAGTCCCATAGAAGTGGGAATATGAGGTGTTTCAGGCTGGGAAGCAGTGTGCAGAGTGGACAGTGTACTAAGGGGACAGATGATGGGAATGAGGGCTTGGAAATAGGGGCTTGGGGATTGCTGAGGAAAGGAGAACATGGGTAGGGTCTAATGGACCATTGCTAAAACACTGGCCTTTATATGGGAAACTTCACTGCTTGTAGGAGGCCTATTTAATTTTTGCATGAGCTTTAACTAATAAACATTTATAACATGAATAATTCAACCTCTTTCTAAGTTATTTGAGAGTATCTAAAAAAACAGAACATGCCCAATTCATGGCCTCTTCTTACAAGGAAAGTAAGAGAAAATTGCAGTTAGTATGTAAATATACTTTGTAAATATTTTAAGCTTTAACCATTCAAATCCAGCTGTCTGATACTAATGTATTAGTATTACAGTAATGTATTTCAATAATGCATGAATTTAGTATTTTGACAATGTATGAGTGGTTGCTGTTAGTCTAATAATGATTTACCACAGTAACCAGTTAAAGAAGAAAATCATCTAGATAAATATCTAAAAATTGGTTGATAAAGTCCAGCATCCATGTATAACACTAGAAGTATGAGATTATTCTTTTAAGAGTATCTGTAGAAAAACTAGATCAAACTTATGTAGCAGGGAAGTGTTAACATTCTCATATCTTGTTCATTTCTAAAACACTGGTTATTCATGTGAAAATAATTTTTTCATGTCAGCAAATATCTGGAGTTCAAGTTATAAGTACCTCATAAATGTCTTCATGTTTTTACTTAGTTTGTATGATTCAAAGACCTAAAAATATTGGCATGTTATGGTTGATGTGTCTCTGAAGTTTCTTAATAAATAATTTTCCCCTTTCATCTTTTTGTTTTTCCTCTTAAGACTTGAAAAGATTTGCTTTATTTGGTTTTTCAGTCTGGATTTTTTAGGTTGTATCCCTGTTTTAACATGTTTCTTTGTCCTCTTCATTTCCTATAAATAGTTCCTATAGTTTTTAGATTTGATCAAGTTCAGGTTCTATATTTTGGACAATGTATATTTTTCTAACATGATGTTTGTTAGCTTCAAAGGAAGCCTGTGAGCTCCTAAACAAAGTATTTCAAATTACTTTTTATGTAATTTTTGATATTCAAAATATTGTAAAAATATCGTAATTCATAGGGAGAGGATACTAATCACCCATTTGCCTGATGATTATATAAAAATGTGTCTTTTAGTTCATTTAAGTTTAAAGTCATCTGTGCTTATGGTTCTGGAATTATCTGAATCTTGCTCATTTTTGCTATTGACCAGTAGTTATTCTTTGTATACTGCTTTTAAATTTTGAAATTACTAATGTGATGATTATTTCAGTTAGTGTCATTCATTTTATTTAGGGATCTGTAAAATTCTTTGGAATAGTAGAAAAACTTTTCTAGTGAAACGATTTTCTTACTATTTTTAAGATTTTAAAAAATGTAATGCTGGGGCTTAGTGGAATAACTGCTTCCCTGGCAAGCACAAGGATGTGAGTTCAATCCCTGGTTCCGTAAAATAAATAAATAAATAAAAATAAAAAAGGTGATCCTGTAGTTGTACTGTGCCAAAAACATTATATTCGATAAGTTCCTCTGAATTGTTGAAGATGGGTAAAAGATACTGATTTAACCTACTGAGCAAGCATAGACTTTAAATGTCACTATCAACTTAAAAATTGTAACATCTAATTCTTTAGGAAAGGTCAAAATAAAACTTGTTTTTATGTGTCAAGATAATTTGGCTTGGCTTGTATTACCATCAAGATACAACTATTGGGTTGTATCTATCAAAACACTAAAAAGTATAAATTTAGGAATTTAATGTTATGTTGTGCTTCTCTGTATGATGCCTCCTCCTCATTATTGACATTTTTTTTTTTTTTTTTGGAATTGGGAATTGAACTCAGGACCTTATTGAATCAAAATTCTTAATTCAAATGTTATTGGGAACTATTTTTGACTTTTAGAGGTAATAGAACATGGTATTATCTATACTTGTTCTTTTTAAAATTGGAATAAGTACTAGGCATTATTTTGCTTGATCCAGGTATCAGTTTCTTTGAGATTTATACTCCTTAGTGAAGATTCCTTCCTTCCTTAGCAGTTCTGTTTTTTTCTTTTCTTTTTGCATACTGGGGATTGAACTCAGGACCTTGTGCTTGCCAGGCAAGCACTACTGAGCTATCTTCCCCGACCCACGAGTTTTTTTTAAATAGAGTTTATTTACTGCAAAAACAAGAGTCAGAAGAAGCCATTGAGATGTTATCAGAGCGTCCTAGGGATAACTTTTTAGGCTGTTCCAAAAGGTTTAGCAGATTAGAAAAGTTAAAATGCAGCAACTTTCCTTTTTTTGAATGTTTAGAAGAGAAATATTTGGAATTATGGCTTGATATGAAAGTTAACAATTTATTCTTTCAGACGGCACAAATAATGAAAAGTTGAAAGTACTTTGTGATATCTAACATTTGATCACAAGGAAGAAGTTACTCCTACTTGGGGGGGTTGTCTAAAAACAGTGTAGTTGGATAGATGTCTGTATGTAAATAGGCATAAAAGTATTATTAGTGTTATATTTTCCAAAGACTTTGCTGCTTGCTTTGAATAACAGGTTGTGTTTCTAAAGAACTTAAAAATTTCTAAAGAAATTTCTAAAACTTTAAAGTACTAGTAAAGTATATGAATTGTAAGTGCAGGGCTGATGCAATTTCATAAACTGAACATAGCATGTAATCAGAATATAGATAATTAAACATTATCAGCATTTCCAGAGTCCTTCTTGTATCCTTCATAATCATCATTCTGATGTTGAACAGTAAAAGTTTTTATTTACTTTATATGTATAGAATCTTATGCTGCATTTTTAAAACATGGCTTATTCTTCCTATTATTATGTGTAGAGAATCATTCATATTGCTGTCAGTTTTCTCATTCTTGTTGTAGGCTCTCACATTTTGCAAATACTGTGTACTAACTGTATGGATTCTACCACTGATGGTATTTGGTTATCAAGGTAACTTCTTGTTGAGGGTCATTCTGTTTCTTTTAGGCAGTTGCTATCCATGCCCAGAAACTGTAGATGTGAAGTGCAGTTGTGGTAATGCAAAGGTGACAGTGCCTTGTGGTCGAGAACGAACCACAAAACCACCCAAGTGCAAAGAGCTGTGCAGGTTGGTGTGCATTTCGACTGACTTATATCAGATATCCTACAGTTTACATTTGTATCCATCTTTTGTTGTGTTAGTATTTTAATTTTGTGTTAGTGTATTAAAATATTCACAGTATGCTCATTTTACATGGATTCAGAAGATATATAAGTAGATAATTGCACTTTAGGTACAGTTGTTTTGTGATCAAAAGTAACTTTAAATTTATACTTAATGATTTAGTCGACCACCAGCATGTCATCATACAAGTCGAGAAAAACATCGCTGTCACTTTGGTCCTTGTCCACCCTGCCATCAGCCTTGCCAAAAAGTTTTGGAGAAATGTGGTCACTTGTGCCCTGCATCATGTCATGATCGAGCATTAATAAAGCAGACTGGACGGGTAAGAGAATAGTGCATTGTTCTGGGACATATTTTCTTGATTTACTTATTTAACAAACAATGATTAAGGACTTCTTGGATATAAGTAATATAATATATGATTCTTAATTGGTAGTATAAGTCTTACTATAAGCCTAGTATAAGTTTCTGGTCTCTACTTAGTTTTTTTTTTGTTATTTAATTTTTGTTAAAGAGTACAAAATAGTATTAAAACAAAAGTTGTAAATGATACAGAATTTCACTTACCAAAATAATATGAATGTCACAGTATTTGTTGTAATGCATAGTATTGTTTTCTAGCCAGTTATTAATATTACTAGAATTATACATGCAAAATTGGAAGAAAAAAGAAAAAAAAAATATATATGACAAATTAGAGAAAAAGGGAAAATAATTAAAAGACAAGACAAAACAAATTAAGCATATTCTGCTTCTTTCCATAGACCAGCAGAAATGCATAGTACTGTCTAAACCATCCTGCTTACATACATAGATATATCTCTTTCCCCCCACTCTCTCTCCTGTCCTCCTCAACTCAGTAACTTTCTTTTTGAGTAAGTTCATTCCCTTTCCACAGTATCTATTGTACCCTTCAGTTTCCATTTTTTGTTTTAGATTCTCACACTAAGGAGACAATTTAAATGTTTGCACTTGAGAGTCTGGTTTATTTCACTTTAAGACTGTGGTCTCTACTGACAGAAATCTCATATTTATCCTGTTTTATAGCTGAATAATCCACATACTGAAGGCTAGTTTTATCACCATGCACAAAGCTACAGTCAGAATGGATCAAAGATTTGTTTTTTGATTCAAAAAATCTTATTAATTTTATTGAAAAACAAATATCAGTGAGACAGTTTGAAAACTGATTAATAGAACAGTTTCAAAAATTAATACATTGCATATTGTTGTCTCTGTATTGAATATTCATAGTACAAGATGCAGACACGATATTCTGTCCTAACACTATTAATACAAATCTTTCTTATTGAATTAAGAGAAAGTAGCTGTATATCTATCCTATTTTGTATATACAGATACAAAATGGTCTTTCATTTGTATCCCCTTTTTTTGTTTAGTTATGTCACAGATGGGTATTCAGTTACCATTTAAATATTGTAGGTGTGTGAATTCAGCAAAATAAACCAATATAGTCCAGTAGCTCATAATAGTAGTGGGTTATTTGTAGGACTGGCAGTGTCAGAAGTTGTGGACTAGAGTCCTTTATAGCTCAGCATATTAATGGGGCTTACTTTTTATACCTCGTTATTATACGTTTCTGCTGGATTGATAAGACCAAGATAAAGCAAGACCTATATAACAGTGTAACTTTTGTATCTGACAGTGTTAGTCACATCCCCTCAGGATTTATCCTGAAAGCCTGTACTGCAGTTTGTAGTTCTGTTGTCAGTGTCAGCCATGTGGATAAGTCACAGCCATTGCTTGACTAATTTGCTCTCTGTGAAAGCCTGTTTTCTCTAATGTGACTCTCCTGAAGTGCACTTTGCATCTTTGATCACTCCCCCCTGTGGCCCCATAATCTTGATCAGAAAATTTGGGACATCACTGAGTTACAGAATGTTATAGTACAGATTCTCTTATGTCCTGAATCCTCACTGACCTTGAAAGGCTAGAGTCAAAATGTTGGCTGTCTTTGCAGCCCTTCTTTATCTCAAATTTTTGCTTGCAAACTTAAGTTGTTAACCCTCCAGAAGAGAAGCTTCACTTGATCTTAGCCAAAAGGCCGAGAAGCGATAGAAGAGAAGCTTAATATTATTATTCTATAACATAAGCAATTGAACTTAACTTCACTGTCTGTCAATATCAAACATCTTAGACATAGCATGGATCAGGTATTTTCCATGAAGTACTGATATGTTAAACTTTAAATCCCTGTAGAATATGAAGAAGAAAAGGAAAAAATATTTTTAAAAAATAGGAATAAACAAATATTTTTACACAGAAATTTAGAGATTGAACATACACAGCATGGCAGCAGGACAGTCCTCTGACATTCTTTTTCTTGTCTCTTATTTTCATTTATAACCTGTTTTTAAACAAACATTTACTTAAGAGACAGTATGGTAGTAATTGATATGACATGACAGGCATACGTATTTAGAAGACCAGAACGACAGGCACTCCAAGCATGACCCTACTACTACATATTGGTATCTTCAGTGCAGTTACTTAGCACATATAATTAGTGAAGGTGAGCATCCAACCAATTATCTGCTGCTCTCAAAAACCTGCTAAAGATTCTCAGGATCCATTGCTTTAACATCTTGTCCTTATAAATGTGTGGCTTTGCCCCCGTCATGTTTCCTAGTTTCTCTCCTTGTCCTCTCTTCATTGTTTAATCCATATGTTTTTGTGTTCCTTTTTACTGTGATACCTTTCTATTTTTATTTCTTCTTTTGTATTCTTAGGCTTGGGAGAACGTATGATATTTATACATGTGGGTCTGGTTTATTTTGCTTATGAGTATTTCTTTAAGTGATATCCACTTAAATATAAAGGCTTCAAGTTTATCATTCTTTATACCTGAGTAATACTCCATTGTATAAAAATGTGACATCTTCTGCACCCATTCCTTAGGTGACAGGCATCTTGGTTTTTTCCAAGATTTGGCTATCACAAATTGATAGCTATATATAAACATAGTTGCACATGTATGTTTATAATATGTTTTCATTTCCTCAGGGAAAGTTCCCATTAGGGGTATAGCTGGTTTGAATGGGATTTCCAGTCCTAGTTTTTTTAAGGAGTCTCCACACTGATTTCCACCAGTCTACATTCCCACCAGCAGTGGAGAAGGGTTCCTTTTTCCCAACAACCTGTCCAACATTTGTTGTTGGTTGATTTTCCTTATGATAGTCATTCTTTCTGGGTGAGATAATATCTCAGTGTTTTTTTTTCATTTGCATTTCATGGCTGACTGGTGGTGTGGAACATTTTTTCATGTATTTATTTGCTTCTATAATTTCATCCTCTGACAAGTGTGTGTTCATCAGGGATGCCCATTTCTGGATTGGGTCTGTAAATATTTGGGCACTAATGTTTTTTATTTCTTTATAAATTCTAGAAAGTAGATCTTTGTCTGAGTGCTGATTATTTAAGACTTTTCTCAAAATTTGTGGGTTGTTTTGCACTTTTTTAGTAATTTTTTTGTCGTGCAAAAAGTTCTTAATAAGAGGAAGTCCTGGTTCTTAATTCTTTTCAAGTATTATCTATGTGATTTTGATTTTTGTTCATATGAACTGTTTGCCTACACCTATGTCATCAAGATTTCTTTCTACTTTATCTTCCAGGAGATTTAGTGTTTCTCTTTTAATATTGAGATCTTTTATCCATTTTGACTTTATAGCTTAGTGCATGGTGATAGAACTGGGTCAAGTTTTAGTTTTTGGCATGTAGAGAGCCAGTTTTTGTAGTACCATTTGTTAAAGAGACCATCTTTCTTCCAGTAAGCATGTTTGGCCCCTTTATCCATGAAAAGGAGGCTGAGTGTGTTTGTAGGTGCTTCTGTATCTTCTAACCTATTCCATTGATCCTCAGGTCTATTATTTTGCCAATATCATGCTGATTTTTTCACAGTAGCTTTGTAGTATAATTTCAAGTCAGGAATTGTAATGCCTGCTGCCTGTCTTTGTTGCCCAGGATTATCTTTGCTATTCTTGGTCTTTTCTGGTTCAAAATAAATTTTCAGAACAATTTCTCTAGGTCTGTGAGGTATGTTGGTTGCAGTTTGATAGGGATTGCATTAAATCTCTACAACAATTTTGGGAGTATGGCCATGTGCACAATATTGGTTCTTTCTATCCAGGAACAGGGAGTATCTTTTCATTTTCTGAGACCTTCTGCCATCTCTTTTTTCAGAGTACTATGATTTTCCTTGAAAAGATCTTTGACTTCTTTAGTTAGATTAATTCCAAGGTATTTAATTTTCTGCAGTGCTTTTGTAAAATGTCCCTATCAGTGTGTTTGTTATCTATGTGGAGCAATGCTATTGACTTTTGGGTATTGACTTTGTAGCCTGCTATGTTACCAAATTGTATATTCATTCTAGTAGCTTCTTGGTGGAGTTTTTTAGATCTTCCAAGTAAAGTATCATGTCATCTGCAAATAATGATAATTTAACTTGTTTAGCTATTCATATTCCTTTTATTTCTTCCTTTTGTCTAATGGCTCTAGCTAATGATTCCAGAACTATATTGAATTGGGGTGGTATAGAGGACATCCTTGTCTTGTACCAGCTATAAGAGTAAAACATTTCAGTTTTTTTCCCATTTAGAATTATGTTAGCCATTGAGTTGTTATAGATGGCTTTTATCAAGTTGAATTAGAGGCCATCTATTCTTTTTCTATAATTTTATTGAAAAACAAATAGCAGGGAGACAGTTTCAAATCAAATTAGTAGGACAGTTTCAATAATTAATACATTGCTATTGTTTTCTTAGTGTTTATTTGTTGTACAGGATGCAGACATGATATTATAATTACAAACATTATTAGAACAGAACCCTTTATTCATTGAATCAAGAAAATGTAGTTGTATATCTATCTTAACTATTTGGATCTATATATACAAAATGGTCATTCAATTATATCCCCTTTTTCGGTTTAGTTTTGTCATGTAAATATTATAGGTGTGTGGATTCAGCAAATATTCCAAAATAGTCCAGTAGTCCATAATAGTGTTGGATTTTCTGTATGTCTGGTAATGTCATAAGTTGTTGATTGAGTCTTTTACAGCTCAGCATAATAATATGGTTTTACTGCTTGTTATATTTTGTTTTTATACTTTTCTGCTGGATGGTTAAGACCAAGATAGAAGTAAAAACTATGTAAAAAGAATTGTAGCTTTTGTATCTAATTAAGGTCAGTCAAATCCCCTCAGGATTTATCCTGAGACTCTGTACTGCAGTTTGTAGATCCTTTGTGTCAGCCATGTGGATGAGTCACGGCCATTGCTTGACCAATTTGCTCTCTGTGAAAGCCTGAGAGAATGTTTTCTCTCCATGTGACTCTCCTTAGGCATGTTCTACACCATCAATCACTTTCCTCTTTGGGCCCATAATGTCCTTGATCAGAAAATTTGGGACATAACTGAGTCGCACGATGTTACAGTACAGGTTCTCATATGTCCTGAGTCTTAATTGACCTTGAAAGGTTAGGGCCAAAATATTGGCTGTCCTTGTGGCCTTCCTTGTTCTCTAATTTTTGGTCTGCAAACTTAGGTTGTTAACCCTCCAGAAGATAAGCTTATTTTTATTACCATACAACCTCACTATCTCTCTGAATATCAAGTATCTTAGATTTAACATGGAACAGGTATTTTTTCATCAAGTATTCATATGTTAAACTTTAAGTCCCTACAAAATGTATCATAAAAAAATTTTAAAAGTTAAAACATTTTAAAAATAGGAATAAACAATTATATATGTTTACCCATAAGTTTAGAAATTAACCATATGCAATATGATAGCAGAACAGTCCCTCAACACTCCTTTTCCTGTCTACTGCCTTCATTCACCACCGCCATCATTTTAAAAAATAGTTTACCCTGTTGAAAGCATGGCGGCAACTGTGATGTCATGACAAGCAGCACGTATTCAGAAGAGCAGAGTGACAGGCACTCTAAGCATGACCCTGCTATTACAAGCTGCCGCCTTCAGTGCAGCAGCTTAGTTCACCGTTATCAGCATGTATATTGGTCAGAGTGAGAATCCTGCCAAATTAACTGCTAGATTCGAAAATCTTCTGAAGATTCTTAGGATCATTGCCCTACCCTTCTTGTACATATAACTGTATGACTGTGCCTCTGTCCTGCTTTTTAGCTCTTCTTGCTCTCTCTTCATTGTCTAGTCTTCAAGTTGCAGCTTTCCTTTTAGTTGTGTTATATCTTTCTATTTGTAATTCTTAGTTTGAATTTTATACTAGTGAGACTCTACGATATTTACATGTGTGTCTGATATATTTCGCTTATGAGTATATCTTCAAGTGGCATCCACTTAAATATGAAGGCTTCACGTTTATCATTCTTTATAGCTGAGTAATACTCCATTGTATAAAAAGACTACATCTTTTTCATCCACTCCTCATGTGACAGGAATCTTGTTTGTTTCCAAGATTGGGCTATCACAAATTGTGCTGCTTATAAACATAGGTACACATATATCACTATGATACGATGTTTTCAGATCCTCTTTAAATAAAAATTCCCATAGGGGGATAGCTGGTTTGAATGGGATTTCTAGTCTAGATTTTTAAGGAGTTTCCACATTGATTTCCACAATGGTTGCACCAGTCTGCATTCCCACCAACAGTGGAGAAGGGTTCCTTTTTCCCCAAAGCCTCTGCAGCATTTGTTGTTGGTTGATTTCTTTATGATAGCCATTTTTTCTGGAGTGAGATGATATCTCAGTGTTTTTTTTTTTTTTTATTTGCATTTCACGGATGGCTATATTGGAGCATTTTTTCATGTATTTATTCACTTCCTTAATTTCATCCTCTGAGAAGTGTGTGCATCTCAGATGCCCATTTCTGGATTGGGTCTTTACATTTTGCGGCCCTAGTGTGTTTTAGTTCTTTATCAGTTTTAAAGAGCAGACCTTTGTCTGAATACTTATTTGTCAAGATTTTTTTCTAACTTTGTGGGTTGTCTTTTTACCTTGATAATTTCTTTGATGTGCAAAAACTTCTCAATAAGAGGAGGTCCTAGTCATTAATTCTTTCAAGTATTACCTGCGTGATTTCATGTTTGTTGATGAACTCTTTGTCTACCCCTATGTCTTCAAGAGTTCCTCCTACTTTCTTTTCCAGGAGATTTATTCTTTCTGTTTTAATGTTTAGGTCTTTAATCCATTTTGACTTTAGCTTAATGCGCGGTGATTGATCTGTGTCAAGTTTTAGTTTTCGGCATGTAGAGAACCAGTTTCTCCAACACCATTTGTTAAAAAGTCTTTCTTTCAGTGAATATGTTTGGCCACTTTGTCAAAGAGAAGGTGACTGAGTGTGTTTGTAGAGGCTTCAACGTCTTATCTATTCCATTGATCCTCACATCCATTTCATTGCCAGTACCATGTTGATTTTATTATAGTAGCCTTGTAGTATAGTTTCATGTTAGGGATTATAATGCCTCCTGCTTTGTCTTTTTTGGCCCAGATTGCCTTCGTGATTCTAGGCCTTTTCTGGTTCCAAATAAAGTTTAGGTCTGTGAGGTATGTTTATAGTAGTTTGGTAGGGATTGCATTAAATCTGTACAGCAATTTTGGGAGTATGCCATCTTCACAATGTTGGTTCTTCCTATTCAGGAGCAGGGAATATCTTTCCATTTTCTGAAATCCTCTATGATCTGTTTTTCATTTTATTTTTTCAAAGGATGAAAACTATTTTTTTTTCCCTGTGTCAAAACCAAGAAACTTGTATTCTTATAATTAGAATTTTCAAATTAGAAAGCAGGCAATAAATATTTAGAGATTTTAAGTTTATGAATTTAGTTTTACTTATAATACCATATTTCCAAAAAAATGAATCTTTTGCACAAGATATTTAAATAAAATCATACCAAGATATACAAAAATGAAATTGTGCAAAACTTTGTAAAGAAAAAAAATAATTAAAGCTTATACATAAAAATATTAGCTATGGAAGAACAAAATTAAATAGCATCTTATTGCATATTAGAAAGAAAAAAAGGGACCAAGTGTGTAAGAAACTAGGCTAAGTAATGGACTGAAAGAGAAAAATGTATCCTCCTTGAATTTTATACTTAACAACATACCCTTGAAAATTAAAAGTAAAATATTTTCTAGTTATACAAACTTGAAATATTTTAATACCTCAGATGTAGCCTATAGGAAATAACAAAAGGCAAGAGAAGGTGCAGTATACTCCTGGATAAACAATAAAGAGCTCTCAAAGTGATAGTTATGCACGACTATATAAAGTATATTAAAATGAACCCTTATTTAAAAGGTCATTGAAGATTTCTATGAAACATTATCAATCTTATGTCCGGTTATACACATATTTTTTTCATATATGTGTGTATGTGTGTATAAAAGACAGGGAAGAAGTGATATAAGTCAACAGAAAATAGAACTCTACTTTTTAAGGTTTCTAATACTAGGAGAAGATATCATATGATGTCCTTTAGCTAAATTGTAATTCGAAGATATAGTATAAATCTTAAGATAAAAATTAAGATTAAGCAATATTCAGAAAATACTAATTAATTAAAAATTAAATGTTTCAAAACAATTCTATGAAAAAGTTTTCATGGTAGTAAAGAAGTACTAAGAATAAAGCATAAAATAAATGCTGGAATGACAAATAAATGATCATCACTTCTGACAGTTTGGGGATAGGATATTGCACAAAGTTCCGGTGTGTTATGGACATGGATAATAACTATGACATTTACTGGTGGCCAGGTGTCACATCTGGGACTGAGTTACAGCTGTTTCCTTGAAATCCACCCTGTAGGCCCATATGGAATCATGACCCATAGGGTACAAGGGAAGTCCATTTGTAGAATGTGCTGATGGAAATATTTTGCTGCTGTGCACAAAGAATAACTGACAGACCACTATTGCATACCTCTTATTTTCCTGTGTTTAATTGTTTGCCCTATTTTGTGGGTTCTTTCCATTCTTATTCATGGGGTTATATAATCATTTTTCTCTCTCTCTAGAACATCATTTAGTAGTCTGTATAGGTTTGGCTTTGTCATCATGAAATTCTTTAGTTGTTCTTTGTCATGGAAGTATTTTACTTCTCTGTTATAATTGAAAGAGAGTTTTTCAGGATATATCAGTTTGGGTTAGAATTTATTTTCTTGCAAGACTTGAAGTACTTTGCTCCATGATCTTCTTGACTTAATGGTTTGTGAACAGAAATATGCTGTTATTCTGATGGTTTTCCTTTAAATGTGATCTGTTTCTTTTCTTTAGTGGCTTTTAGTCTATGGTTCCTGTGCTGAATTTCTGGGATCTTAATTATTATGTCTGGGAGTGGTTTTAATTGTATTGATGTTATTTGGCGTTCTATATGCTTCAGTTTCCTGAATGTCAACTTGTTGCCCCATATTTGGGAAGTTTTCTGGTATTACTTCTGCCTATATTCTTTTCATATTATTTGTATTGATTCCTTCCTTCTCATTGATGCTTATTAGTCTCACATTGTTCATATTTGCATTGTCTTGCAGGTGTTGAATTATTTTTTCCTGTGTCTTAGTTGTTTTTAAGAGGTCTTTGCTTACTTTTTCATTAGCTGCAATGGTGTCTTTAAGGTCAGATAATCTGTTTTCACTTTCACTCAAACCTATTTGCCAGCTTGTGATTGAAATTTTAATTTCCTGTATTTGAATCTGGTTCATACATTCTATTTCTTTTCTATATTGCTTATTCAGGGGTTCCATCATATTTATATTCTGCTTTATTTTTGTATCAGTGTATTCTTTAGAAGCAGTTAGTACTTCTTTGATTATAGTTATCACTACTTTTTTATTTCAGAAATTATTTCTGATCTGATCTCTTCTATACCTTTCTGCAGTTGTTTCTTTCCTTGTAACGATATTATTTCAGTGATTTAAGGTGTGTGATGTCCAGTTTCCTCTATGCTAGTGTCTTCCCCATTTGTATTGGGTGGACTCAGGGCCTGAGACTGCTTTTTTTTTCCTTCTCTTTGTCAATTTGTATACTTCTAACCTTTGGTGTAGAGTTTAGATAGCGTTATTACCTTAGCACCAGGTCCAGATCTACAAAGTTCAGACTCCTCCAGGTGGGTGTGGCTTGGGTCTGGCTGCTGTGCTCCACTTTTTCCTGCTGCAGCCTTGCAGGTGAACCCTTTGTGTCACTCTGGCAAGATGTTCTGCTTCTGAATCAGCTTGGTGGGTCTTGCCTCTAGCCTCTTTGCAGGGAGTTCTGCTGAAGGGTTCCACGCTAGGCCCATGCTCTGGGTCAGATGATGATCTGGTGGCTCTTGTTGATCTAACTCACACGCCGGGCCTGCGCTTTGGGTTGCTTCAGAATCCGGAGGCCTGGGTCGTGTCACTCAAATGCCGGGCCTGTACTCTGGGTCAGATGATGATCTGGTTGCTGTGTTTGGTCTCACTCACACATGGGCCCTGTGCTCTGCATCAATTCAGGATCCAGTGCTCCGGGGGGTCTTACTCACAGGCTCTATGATCTCTTTTTTAAAGAGTATTGTAGTTTTCCTTGAAAAGATCTTTGATTTCTTTAGTTAGATTAATTCCAAGGTATTTCATTTTTCTCGGTGTTATTGAAAAGGTATTGTTTCTCTAATTTCCCTTTCAGTGTGTTTGTTATCTGTGAATGCTATTGAGTTTTGGGTATTGACTTTGTATCCTATTACAATTTTGAATTCGTGTATTAATTCTAGTAGCTTCTTGGTGGAGTTTTTTGGATCTTCCAAGTAAAGTATCATGTCATCAGCAAATAATGATAATTTAACTTCTTCTTAATCTATTCTTATTCCTTTTATTTCTCTCTCTTGTCTAATGGCTCTAGCTAATGATTCCAGAACCATATTGAACAGGAGGGGTGATAGAGGACCTCCTTGTCTTGAGGACCAGATCTAAGAGTAAAAGATTTGAGTTTTTCTCTATTTAGAATTTTGTTAGCCGTTGGGTTTTCATAAATGGCTTTTATCAGATTGAAGTAGAGACCTTCTGTTCTAATTTTCTGTAGGACTTTGAATATGAATGAGTGTTGGACTTTGTCAGAGTCCTTTTCTGCATCAATTGAGATGATCATGTGGATTTTACTTTTCACTCTATTGATATAGTGTAATACATTTACAGATTTTTTGAATATTGAAAAATATTCCAAGGATTCAGGGATCCTTGCATCCCTGGAATACATTCTACCTGGTAATGGTGTATGATCTTCTTGATGATTTGTTGTATTCTATTTGCTAGGATTTTATTGAGGATATTTTGCATCCAGGTTCATGAAGGAGACTGGCCTGTAGTTCTCTTTTTTCGTTGCGTCATTCCCTAATTTTAGTATCAGTATAATACTAGCCTCCAGGAATGATTTTGGGTCCAATTTTCTGTAGGACTTTGAACATCAATGAATGTTGGACTTTGTCAAAAAACTTTTCTGCATCAATTGAGATGATCATGTGGTTTTTGGATTTGACTCTTACTGATATAGTATATTACATTTATAGATTTGTGTTTATTTAACTATCCTTGCATCCCTGGAATGAATCCTACCTGGTCATGGTGTATAATCTTCCTAATGATTTGCTGTATTCTGTTTGCTAGGATTTTATTTAGGACTTTTGCATCTATGCTCATGAGGGAGATTGGCCTGTAGTTCTTTTTTTTTAGTTGTGTCTTTCCCTGGTTTTGGTATCATTGTAAATCTTGCCTTCAGGAATGATTTTGGAAGGATTGCTTCCTTTTCAATTTCATTGAGTTTGAGGAGTATAGGAATTATATGTTCTGTAAATTTCTTGCAGAATTCACCTGTGAATCCATCAGGACCTGGACTTTTCTTTGTTGGCAGGTTTTTTTATTAATCACATTCATGTTTCCTTGGCTATTATTGGGTTATTGAGATTTGTTATATCTTCTTGACTCAGTTTTGGTAATTTGTACCTTTCTAGGAATGTGTCCATTTCTTCTGTGTCTTGTATTCTATGAGCAAAGATTCTCAAAGTAGCTATTGATGATATTCTGAATTTTCACTGGGTCTGTGGTAATTACACCCTTTGCATTCCTCATTGCTTGTATTTTAATTTTTTGTTTTCCTCTTTTTGATGAGGTTAGCTAAGGGCTTATCAATTTTATTTAATCTTTCAAAGAACCAGCTTTTTGGTTCATTAATTCCTAAAACTTTTTTTCATCTCAATTGAATTAATTTCTGCTCTTAAGTTTTTTGATTTCTTCCCATCTTTGGGTTTTCAGTTTGGTTTGCTGTTCCTTTGCTAGTTTTTGGAAGTGCAGCATTATGGTGTTTATGTGTTCCTGTTCTGTTTTCCTAATGTGTGAGTTCACAGCTATAAATTTCCTTCTAAGAACCACTTTTGTTGCATCCCATAAATGCCAATAAGTTGTGCTTGAATTTTCATTAAATTGTAGATATCTTGTTTAATATCATTTATAACCCATTGTTTGCTGAGTAGAGTGTTGTTTACTTTCCATGTATTTATGGGATTTTTCTGGTTTCTTTTTCATTTGTTTTCAGTTTCATTGCACTGTGGTCAGATAATATGCATGAGATAATTTGTGTTTTCTGACATATGCTTAAGCACGACATATGGACTAATTTGTGGCCTATTTTAGAAAAGGACCCATGTGCAGGTGAAAAAAAATGTGTATTGAGCTGTGGTTGTGTGGAACAGTCTGTATATTTTTCCACTAAGTCCATTTGTTCCAAGCTCTGGTTCAAAGGAACTTTTTCTTTTGGTCTTATTTTTACTATTTTCTTTTTTGGTACCGAGAATCAAACTCTGGACTTCACACTTGCTAGGCAGGCGCTGCGCCACTGAGCTACATCCCCGGCCAAGCTCTGGTTCAATTGTGCTACTTGTTTGCTAATTTTTGTCTGCTGTCCTGTCTTTTTGGGATAAGGTGTTGAGGTCTCCTGTTAAGATTGTGGTATATAGTTGGGTGCTCCCATGTTTGTTGTGTACATATTTATGAGTGTTACCTCTTCCTCTTGAATTTTTTCCCTATCCAGTATATGGTGGCCTTCTTTCTTTCATTTGATCATTCTTGGTTTAAAGTTGAGAGTGCGTTAGAACAGGATTGCTACCCTGGCTTTTTTCTGAGGTGCTGGGACATGCAATATTTTTTTCTGTCCTTTGACTTTCAGCCTATGAATTTCTTCGTGAGTTAAGTGTGTTTCTTGTATACAGCATATTGTTGGATTTTGTTTCCTAATTGACTATATAGTCTATTTCTTTCAATTGGTAATTGAGTCCTGTGTTGGTCAGGGTTTTAGTTAGAGGAACAGATATAAAGAACAGAATTAACACCAGATATACAGTGTATAAGGAATGACTCTTACAATAGTCAGCCACAGAGTCAGATGAAGGAGCGTGCAGAGGGCGTCTGCACACCCCAGACTGAAGAATTCAGTTCCAAGGTCTGAAGCTCGCTGCTGTGCTTCATGCAAGTCTCTATTCCCCATCTAATGGATCTGCAATGGAAGACTGAAGAGTCTACAGTGGATGCTGAAGAGTGCGCTGCAGGCCAGGCGATGAAGGCCAAGCTAAAGGCGAAGACTGAAGTTCCTCTGACAAGTGGGACATCCACCACCTCCTCAGCCCCTTTATGTGGTCTCTTTTTGCTGAGTCACTTTAGGGCAGAACCAGCTGTGCTTCAGGGCGGGACCCCCACCAGCCAGAACTGCTCTGAAACTATGCCACAGAGTGATCAGGCCAAGTTGACACAGTGTATCAACCATAATGTATCCATTTACATTGATGGGTTAAAATTGACATGTACTGACTTATGATTGATGTGCTATTTACCTGCTATTGTTTTTCTCCTGCGTTTAATTATTTGTCCTATTTAGTGGGTTCTTTCAGTTCTCACTCATGGTGCTCTGATCGTTTTGATCCCTCTGTAGAACATCTTTTAGTAATCTGTGTAGGGTTGGCTTTGTGGTCATGAAATTCTTTACTTCTTCTTTGTAATGGAATATTTCACTTCACCATCAAACTTGAGAGTTTTGCAGGGTATAGTAGTCTGAGCTGGAATTTGTTTTCATAGAGGACTTGAAGGACTCTGCTCCATATTCTTCTTGACATAATGCTTTGTGAAGAGAAGTCAGCCGTTATTTGGTAGTTTTCCTTTCAGTAATTGTTCTTGTTCTGGATTTCTGGGATCTTGACTATTGGTCTATGTCTTGCTGTTTTTTGTTTGTTTTATTTTATTTATTTATTTTTTTTTCTGTGGCAGAACTGGGTATTGAACTCAGGCCCTTGCACTTACCAGGCAAGCACTTATCCTAGTGAGCCATCTCCCTGGCCCACGGTGCGTCTTTAATTGGGTTAATGTTATTTGGAGTTCTGTATGCTTCAGTTACTGTCAGATTGTTTTCCCACATGTGGGAAGTTTTCTGCTATTACTATTGCTTATATTGTTTTTATGCCGTTTGTATTGACTCCTTTTTTCTCATTGATGCATCTTAGTCTCACATTGTTCATCTTTGCATTGTCTTGCAGGTGAATTATTTTTTCCTGCCTCCTAGTTGTTTTTAAGAGATCCTTTCTTTTTGCTAGCTGTGATGGTGTTTTCCAAATCTGAAACTCTTATCTTCACTTTCATTCAAGCAGTTTTTTAAAATCTTAGTCACAAGCTTGCAAAACTGTTGTTATTGATATTTTAAGTTCTTCTACATCTCTTTGACTGTGCTTCATGTGATCTATTTCTTTCCTGTGTTGCTCATTGAATGATTCCATGTTTTTTCTAATCTCTAGTTTTTTAATCAGTGTGTTCTTGAGAAGCAGTTATTCTTTCATTATAGTCATGCTTTTTTTTTATTTCAGAGATTATTTCTGATCCAATTTCCTCTATATGTTTTTTCATTGATTCTTTAATTCAGACACTATTAATTCAGAGATTTCTTTTTTATTTCAGAGGTTATTTCTTTTTTTTTTTTTTTTTTTTTTTTTTTTGAGACAGGGTCTCGCTATGCAGTTCAGGCTGGCTTTAAGCTCACTTTGTAGCTCAGGCTGGTCTCGAACTCACAACAATCCTCCTGCCTCAGCCTCCCAAGTGCTGGGATTACAAGCATGCGCCACCACGCCCGGCTTCAGAGGTTATTTCTGATCTGAGTTCCTCTATACCTTTCTGCAGTTGTTTCTTTACT
>PVKA01016850.1:0-47049 GCA_004027165.1 Ctenomys sociabilis | reverse complement strand
TCACAACAATCCTCCTGCCTCAGCCTCCCTAGTGCTGGGATTACAGGCATGCGCCACCACGCCCGGCTAGATCTTACATTTTATAATGTCACTGAAAACACTTTCTAACAGTCCAGTGTGTCAAGAATAAAAGTATAATGTAACGATAATAGGCCAATTTGAAGTATATTTCTGAGTCATCCATCCAAGAGACAGTTAAAATATGTCCTATATTATCTGACCTTACAATACCTAGAAGTACAAACACAATCAATAACCAATTACCAAATGCTAAATCTGGGTCCTCAGCACAAGCCACTCTAACAGTCATTGTACACCATAAAGATTAAAATATAAACTATTAATCCAAACTATAAAAATTCCCTGCTACAAGTCATTGAAAATTTCTTCTTAGTTATGGAAGTGGAAAATGCTACCAAGAGGTCATTGGCTAGAGTCTCATGCTTTGTGCATATATCCTGTTACAAACTATATGAGAGAAGGAAACAAAAACCTTAAATATATAAGTATAGGCCTCAAAATTGTGTACATAGTAAATGAAAAAATAATCCAGGAAATTGGGTCCCCCTACTCCTTGCAACAGAATAACCCATTCTGTTTCCCATGGAGTGAATGAAGCAGAGTGTAATGGATAGAATGAAAGATGAGTCTTGCATAAATTCTTACAAACATCAGGCTCCATGTTTCTAGCAAGTGATAACAAGTTAAAAATTTCCATAAATGAAAGTCTAAACAGGAAAAATGGTACAGCCTGGCAAGCATTACATGGTGTCCACTTATGATCAAGAGAGAAAAGGAAGAACATTGCTAAGTATTATTCTAATGTTACCCAGACCTAGGTTGAGATGAGGATATGATCAATTTGTCATCTATCATGAGTATTATTTTATACTGTAGATACATTTCATAAACTGTATGTAGAGTTTATATGCTCAAAACCACCAAAATCTATTGAGAGAAATTAATTCCTAAATAAATGAGATTGTATAGCATGAATTCTCCCTAAATTGATCTGTAGTTTAAATGTCATTCTAATTAAAATTCCACCAATCTTTCTGTGATTAACAATTATGCTTATTTTAAAGTTTGTATAGAAATGAAAAGGATCTTAAATAACCAATAAAGTTTGGGGAAGTAATGGAAGGACCTATAATATGATATAAAGACTTACTGTACAGTAATTTAATTTTAGGTGGTTTACATCTTTACATGCCTAATATCTCATGAGAAGGGTCTCAAAAGATTGTGCTACTAAAATCAAATCATCATCATAGACAAAGAAGTAAACAATTAAACCTTATAATAAATTGGCAAGAAACCATTCAGTGTTCCATGTATATATAAATAGAAAGACATGCTATGGAAGGGATTTTGAAATCTCATGAGTTTCCTGGGAAACCTGACAAAGAAAACCATTTTCCTTCAATCAATGAGTAAAGTATATATATATATATATATATATATATATATATATATATATATATATATATATGAGAGAGGTAGGAGGTAGGAATAAAAGGAGGAGGGAGGGAGAGAGGAAGGAAGATAGGAAGGAAAGGAGGGAGAGAGGGACTAAGGGAGGGAGAGAGAAAGGAAGAGAAAGAAAGACACAGAGAGACTGTCCACGATGTCTTTATTATTTTCTCGTTGCTAAGACATGGTCCCCAACACCCACAAAGAGGAGAGGTTTACTCTGGCTCACAGTCTATAGAGGTTTCAGTTCATAGTAGACCGGCTCCAAGGCAGGGCAGCATGGCAGAGGGGTGTGGCAAAGGAGAAACATTTCCCTGGCAAATGCAAGGGCCTGGGTTCAATCCCTGGTTCTGAAAAAAAAAAAAAAAAAAAAAAAAAAAAAAAAAAAAAAAAAAAAAAAAAAAAAGGAGAAGCAGCTCCTGGCATGGCAGCAGGAAGTACGGAGATGTTAAGGGAGGAGGCAGGGAGAGAGATCCCTCCAGGCCACACCCCCACAGACCCTCCTCCTCCAACCAGGCTTCACCTCTCAGCATTACTTTTAGCTGTAAACTCATCAGTGGACTCATCCTCTCATAATTATCAGACCCCCAGAATCCAACAAAGTCCCACATATGAACACATGAGGCTTTAGGGGGGTCACCTAGATACAACCAATAGTACATACCTATTTTCTTTCAGTCTAACCCCAATAAATTTTAATGAGATAGTTACTCAAACAAAAGTTTATGGATAAATCTTAAAGACAAAGCTTCCATCCTTTCTATTGCTATTACTAAGGAAAAGCATCTGCAGCATATTATTATGAGAAGCGAAGTCTATCTTCAAAACAACTCTATTTAATAAGAGGTAATTAAATTCACATAATGATGCTCCATTACTTATATTGTTATGGCTAAAAATGGATCATAAAAAAATACAAGTGTGTTCAGTCTAACAATCTCCAAGTTATTGGTGCAGGGGCATAGATGTCACCTCGTGTAAGCCCTGTACCTTTGCTTTTCTACGGTTTGAAGCTTTTGTGTTTTAGTCAAACAATGTCCGCAAAATTCAAGCTCATTTTTTTACCTTTACCACCAGTTTGCTCTGTTCTCCCTATCTCTTTCCTGTCTTTTTCCTCTCTCCCTTTTACCTGCCACTGTCTATTGTAAGCTCAAGGTTTGCAATAACTTTTGAAGTCAATAATTAACGAAGTCTTTCTCCCCACATCTCCAGAATCTCACTAAAGAGAAAACGCAATAGACAATGTTCAGTGTTGAACTTGACAAACGCCCTTCTGGAGGTACATACCACATGAGAAAATGCCCCCAGTCTATGCCAGTAAGAGCAGGTGAAGGCTGAACACTTTGCAGGGTCGTTT
The DNA here is from genome assembly GCA_004027165.1 of Ctenomys sociabilis. NCBI lineage: Eukaryota > Metazoa > Chordata > Mammalia > Rodentia > Ctenomyidae > Ctenomys > Ctenomys sociabilis. Next base: position 44,219 of record PVKA01016850.1, on the reverse strand, counting down.
GTAAATTCATTATTAGTGTCTACTTCTAAGCACTTACATAACTGTACCCTACATGATTGAAAGAATTGATTTTCTTGTTAAAGAATGCAATAAAAAGTAAGGCTACAGAACATCTTTGCCCAAAACCAAAGTAACTGAAGGAATTTGGCAAGGGCATAACAGGCCTGAAAGAACAAAGAGAAATGTAGATGTTTGATTTTTTAAGGCATGTGATTATACATAATTTTTTCAGTTTTCTGAAATGAAAATAATTTATATCATTTGTATGATCAAAGCATTTTGTTCTCTTGTAAAAGCTATAGACCAACTTTACACTCCACCCTTTCTCCTTTATGGCAGAATTATTTGCTAGGTTGCTGTAAATGCTTTGCAATCATTTTACCTTTCAAATGTGTTCTCTAATCACTTTCCCATTGTTCTTCTTTTTTAGTATAATTAAATCATTTCCAGAGTCCTATTTCAATAGCTTTTCATTTCTAGGCCAGGCAGACAGGAGGAGCCATGTGTGCCTAGGTCCATATAAGCTAAATTTACTCCACGTCCAGGAAGCTGGGTCTGGTTTGCAACCTTCCAGTTTCCCAATGGGTCACTAAGTACTATGAAAAAAAAAAAAAAAAGAGTTTAATACACCTGGTGTCACCTGCCCAACTCAATCTCATTTGGGTCAACATTTGGCCAAATAGAGGCCCACAGGCATAACCACTGAAATTAGGGACCTAGAGCATCAAGGAGTCTGCTCTAAGGAAAAGCTGGGCCACATGCTCCCTCCCTAGAACTTTGGAAAAGAGCTGAAGGGAAGCACTCTGAAGGATGCTGTGAGCAGGCCTGCACTAGGTGGCTCTTCACCTCACAAGGACAACGGGAGGGACAAGTGCCAGAAGCCAGAAGGACTGAGAGACTCAGAGGGAAGAGGCTTGTCTTGCAGCAAGAATGGGACGGCAGTAAACCAAAACGCTGCTGAGCATTTGAGAGATTCTAGATAATGTTTGTCCAATGAGGAAGTGGTGGAAGCCACCAGCAGACAGTCAAATCTGATACAGAGCAAATGTGGAGAAAATTAAAGGAAACACAGAGAAATGAAGGCACAAGGCATGGACAGAAGGTGGGGTCCACAGAGACAGGAACCAGAACAGGTGAAGATGAAGGCACCGGGGAACCCTAAAGTTCCAGTACAAACTGATTTCTCTTGCTACTAAAGATATAACGGACAAGGGCCATCAGTATAACACTTAGCGGACTAAGCGCTTGCTTAGATTGTACTACTAAAATTAAATCACCATCATAGACAAGACCCAAGCAATGTTGCTTTCAATAAAGAAGTAAATAATTTAAACCTTGTAATAAATTGTCAAGAAACCATTTAGTGTTCCACGTATATATAATACAAAGACATGCTTAGGTAAGCTCAGGGGCCAGGGTTCGATCCTTGGTTCCGCAGGTCGCGCCGGCCCCGCCTTCAGGTGCGCTGAACGGGGGGGGGGTGGAGTCCTGGCGTGGTGGTGCGTGCCTGTAATCCCAGCACTAGGGAGGCAGAAATCAAGAGGATCACTATGAGTGTGAGCTGCATAGTGAGACCCTGCACACACACACAAAAGATATAAAGGACATTTAATTTTTCCCTAAATGACATTGCACAGGAGAATTTAAAAAATTACATACCAAACTGGTACAGTTAGAGTCCCAGCATGCCTGCCCTAAGATTGGTAGCTGTTGACTGTCGGTTAAATTTTGAGTTGAGCAAAGAACCATAAGTGTGTGAGAGAAATATATGCCATTTATTCTTCCCTTGTAACATGACTCTGCATCTTGGGTACTTCTTTGCAATGCTTGTTGCTTGCTTTTTGAGGGCGTGGAGGACACCTCCTCCATACATACTTCCTCTCATCTTTCTTAATGGGCATTTTCCCACCACTCACCATTCTGGGCTTTTGTGAGTATGTTAGCTCCCCTAGGACTTGTACCAAATGCCACCAAGTGGGCACAGTTCTAGAGAATGAAGTCGGAAGTCAGAGTGCGACCAGGGCTGAGCTCTCACTGACATCCACAGGGGAGCTTTCCTTGCCTTCCCACCTCGTGACATTCGCTGGCTACCTCGGCTCATCCCTTGGATTGTAGATGGATCTCTCTGGTCTCTTCCTCCCTTGTCCTGAACACTGCGAACACACGCGCAGTGTGGAATTCATGAAAGGCTGCACGACTGCATCTCCCCGAGGGCAGTGCACGGGTTTAGTCCAGCAGTGCCTGCAGCCGTGTGCTTCTGGTTCTCTGCCTTCTTCTTGTAGAAATGCCTTCCAGAGCACACATCCTGCTTCTCTGTGAGCTCTTTTTAATTTTTCACATCCGCAGTGCTCCGATTTGCACATTTGTTCATATTCTGAAATCTTGGACGTTAGAACTTCAGCTCCCCTTTGTGGGAGACAGATTGGGGAGTCACACAAGTCAGTTCTACCTGCAGGCTAGGATTGCGTCATCACCATTTCACTCCTGTGCCCTTAGCAACTACCTCATCAATGAAATGAAGCATGCACAATAAAAATTTGCTGAGTAAATAATCATATGAATATGAGGATGGAGTTGTACTGAGAAATTTACACTCCTATATAAAATAAGTTCAAATAGAGACAGTAGAAGATAAATCTTAATCACTCCAAGCTGCTCCCCATCCACAGCTCTGTGATTCTTTTGTTTTGACATTGGCTTGCTTTCAGCTATTCAGAAAAGTCCTATAAAAAGTAACTACTTATTAATTATATCCCCGTAAAGCGCAAAGAGGTGAAATTTATTTTATGTTAACAAAGAATATATTATCTCATAGAATCCTATGTCTATTGTTAGTTTTAAGGAATTTCAAAAGGCTATGTATGGCCTTGTACCTTAAACTTGATTTTTAAACTGTTCTGCAGAGGGACAATTTCAATGGTGAGAGTGACACCTGCTGGCAGATTGTGGACAGGCAGGGAAGTAAACTGGGGTTGACCCAGGAAGAAAAGGAGGAGGGAGGTGGGAGGGAGAGGAGAAGGGAGGGAGGGAGGAAGAGAGGGAGGGAGGGAGGAAGGGAGGGAAGGCAGACAGGCAGGCTTGTACATGGAAATAACAGCAAGCTTACCCCATATAGACCAATTAATTTTTTAGAGTCCAGTCCATCACCTAAGAAGCATGCTGTGTTCACAATTGATTTTTGCCTTGAAGAAGATAGCCAAGGAAGATAAAATATGAATGAAGGGACCATTTAGGAAGAAAGAGATCAATCAGAAATCTTAATGAAAGGCTAACGCTGCAACGTTCTTATAAAAGGACGTCGGGAACTAGGAAGGAAGTTGCTTGAACACTTGGCACCGGCCTGAGCGTGCTGTGGTCTAGAGCTACAGCCACAGGGAGGAGTTTCCATCCAAATCTTTTGCACCTAACAGGAGCCCTCTTTACCCCACTGTGAGGTGCACTGCTGGGATAATTACGTGTTTCTTTACGAGAAATGTTCTGTGCATTTCCTTCCTGACTACCTTGTTCCCCAGTCCCCCCACCTGTTTCGATTTTCCTTTCTTGGGGCAGGGCGTGGCCCCGCAGCTCCTTGCCGACCATCTTAGTCCGGGCTGTTGCCAACCAGGAAAAGAGATGAGGAGCAGAAACAGGCGGCGGTATTCAAGAAATGTTGATCCTAGCAATTGGGTACTAGCGGCCAATACTAAGCAGGAAGGTACCATGATCAATTTTGCCTTTTATAAAGCTTGCTGTGGCCACCCTGCGGATGGAGACCTTGAACAGTCCCCTGCGCATTAACAGAAGAGAAGCAGTTTTGTTAAATTACCTCCGTGTTTCCTGCACTCTATAAAAATAGAATTCTCTTTAATGCTTGAAGTTAGCAGAAGAGGGTGAAGCAATCTACTCTCATACACTTCCAACAGGGGAAAGGTTACACGTGTTGTACAATTTTGAAAAAGATATAGAACATAAAAGATTAAAAAGAATATTGCTCGCATGCCTACAACCTTAGGGGGGAAAAAAACCTAAATATTGACCATGTAATGCAATAATGCATGGAAGAATCATACTATACAACACATACTAATAATAAAATAATTATTAATGCTTGTAGTTTCTTTATTATGCATTTACTACAGGGTCTCATTATGTAGATTGGGCTCATACTGGTTCTCCTGTTTACAGCCTCCAAGCGCTGGGATTACAGGCACACACACACAACCACGCCCAGTCTCAATCGCTAGCTATCGCAATGCACCGCAGTGGCCCAGCTGGCACAACAGGCCTGGGGGTCAAACCCTGGTCCCTGTGCTCTGCTTAAGCAGGCGTTTTAGCGTGCTGAGCTATCTGGCTGGCCCTCTGTGTTTGTAGTTTCTTGGTTAACAACTTTAGAAATTATTTGCAAAGAAAATTGCTTATCCAAGACACTTGGTGACTCTGACAATTTTGGGTCTCCTTTTATTTTTTCATAAATGAACCAAATTTAATAGATATTGTTTTATATTACATTGTGACTTCTCAAAGGATTGCAAGCTTTACGTACACTAACTCACTTCAGTCTCTGAAGCTGGTTGCATGTCTCAGTTGACACCCCCACACATACAAAACCATTTCAAATGGCCAAACAGTGAGAGCTCTAGATCTGGTCCCACACAGTTACCTCAGACTCACAGACACTGAGTTCCCGATGCAGGCATAGCACCACATACGCTTTCCTCTCACTGTGTTTAACACTGCTCTTTGTATATGTGAGTGAAAGAACAAATGCTCAACGAACAAACAGAAGGACAGTTAACAAGGATGGAGGATGCTGCCGAACGACGGAAGCCCCAGTTTTGTCTTCCTGGTGCAGTGGTCCTAAGAGTGCTGCTGTACTTCTGCAGGTATTCAACAAGCACAGTCCAAGCCCTGTTAGCCATGGGTTCATAATTGAACCCATGCTCAATGTTTATAATTGCTTTCATAGAGGCACATAAAATGCATAAACACAAAGCTCAGTTTATACATAAAACATGAAGAATTCACACTGAATGCTTAAACAATGGCAATTGCATCCAGAACTTAAGCTTGTTGAACCTCACTGATTAGGTGGTCCCTAACTGGTACTTCAGATAATTCATCAAAAGGCAAATGAAAAACAAAATTCATTCTCACTTCTTCCCACGACTATGCCTTCAACACCTAACAAAGATATTCTTATCCATACCATGACTTTAACCCTGGGGGGGGACTATTTTTGAAATATTTTTGATTTCAGAGTTCTTCTAAAAGTGGGGGAAGGCTGAGTGGTGTGACATTTGCAGTTAGACTTGAGGGTTCCATAAACAGCTTCCCACTGTTCTCACACCTACTGTGGGTTTTGGATTGATTATAGAGACTCTTAATCCTGTGTGATGAAAGGCTGTCTCCTCTCCCTTTGATTGGATGTCTTGTTGTTGGAGGATATTTGGAAACATGACAGAGAAGGAAGAATGGTGGAGGGGGGATTAGGATTTAAATTATAAGGATATCTGCCTTTAGAAAATAAGAAACCATTCTGAATTTTATTATAAGCCATACTACAAAAACATTCCAGATCATGTTCTGTGGTTGAGTTTACAATTTAGCCCTTTGTGTTTTCTGTCTGGAACCAAATTTTAGGAATTCCAAGTAGGGAGAATGGCTGGGTCTGAGCTGGGAATCTGGCTGCTCATGTAACAATTCTCTGAGGACACAGACTTTGTTGTTGTTGTTTATTTAATGTATTTGGCACAGGGTCCCACTACGTAGCTCCGACTCCTAGTGATCCTCCTGTTTTCAGCCTTTCCAGTGCTAGGATTATAGGTGGGCATGTGCCATCATGCCCAGTCTCCATGCCAGCTCAGCACACCTGGGGGTGGGGTTAGCATGGCATGTGGTGTCAGGGATTGAACCCTGGTCCCTGTGCATGCCCAAGCAGGCTCTTAGTCTGTTGAACTATCTCACTAGCCCTGATACAGATCCTTTCTGAAGGTGATAGTTCCCAATCTTATCTCCCTTGTGCTTCTCTGACTACAATTTCGTAAGAAAGACATTGAAGACCAAGATACAGACAAACAAGCCCCTGCTACTCACATAGCAAGGTCTGTGTGAGTGAGTGTTGCAAAAATACTCGAGGTAAAAAAAAATAATAATAATAAGTGAATGAACAAAAAAATAATTCACCAGTGTTATTGTCCTGCTTCTTTCTATGGAGTTCTATATGGATGTTTTATGATTCAAGCCCTAACTACAAATGTCTTTAGCATATCTTCCTTCTTTTCTATTATGTAAGATCTTGATAATTGGAATAAAGTTTATTGCATATTTTTTCTAATCCCCAAAATGGGCTGGCATGAAAAAATACTCATGTCAAAATTAAAAACCAAAGTATCCAAATTTCTTGTCAAAAAGAGACATGATACCTCAGACAAATTACACTAAAGGAAATTTTCTGGGGTATAATGTCTTATTCTGTAAGAATAAAAAAAATTGTTCTATTCTTACAAAGCACTCAGGAAAATTAAAGCATCAAGGAAAATTTGCCTTGGTATGATTTATGCTGAATTCATAAATTTATAAAGTCCCTTGCTTGTGTTAATTTACATTATGGTGATATACACAAAAGCCAAATGAGGTTACTCTTCCAAATACACAAATCTCACTTCCACAAGGATTCTTCTCCTATATGTCCATTGTCACAGACATTTGTGGCTTCTGTGTTATTGGTAAAGTTGTAGAAAGGTACTTCTCTTGATAGCATTCATTATTATAGAGCATGTTGAAATTAAGGATTCTCCAGTACAATAAGCAAAGCATTTGTAAAGGACAGAAACATTAAGATGAAGGAGGTATGAACTAGTTGGTAACTTAGGCTGCTTGCAATGAACTTATACCATTATGTTTCTGTAGTTTTGTGGACTCCAACAGTATTTCTTCATTCTATGTTTATCTCTTATTTACTGTGCATGTTTCACGCACAGTGCATGCACTAAGCATATAATATTTTCACAAGCAAATTCTAGAATAGGTATAGTCCATGCCTACCATAAAGGATCCAATAGTAGTGAATTTCATCGTTGAGCCATGCAATCTCTCTCACATTACTCAAATCTGCTATGGTAGGGAAGAAGTGGCTATAGGCCATGCATAAATAAATAATCATGCAGAAAAACTTTAAGTCAAATTAATACTTTATTTGGCAAAACAACCAGTAGAACAGCATCTAGCCCGTGATCATAGCTTGCCAACCCATAAAATAGATGACCCTTTCTAATATCAGAAAAAAGGAACAAACTCAGTTCAAGCTATTGCTGTGGTTTATGGATAATTTTTTCACAACTTTTATTTAATTATCAACGAATCTATGAGAAATATGGACCCAATAATTGTGGCTCTTGGCTCATGGACTAAAGTTTTAATTGCAAAGATTGAATTCCTTCTGACAGAATCATGGTTAACATCACCAAACCTAAAAATCTTCATGGCGACACTGTGCTCCTAATAAACTTGAGGTTCACTTTCCCAGAAGCAGACCTGCAGGATGATTAAATCAGAAGTTGGGAGGAACCAATCAGTGAACCATCTGTGGATGACTGGCAGCCATTTCATCAGTCCATGGGTTCTACCAAGCTGTTCTAATTTTCCAGTGGGGGAAGGGAGGAAACTCCCTCCTGCAGTGGTTATTCTGGGTTGGTTTTCTGGCTATAGAGCTTACCCTTCCCTAGGGCTGCCCTCAGGGTCCCGGTTTGCTCTTCAGTAAAATGATGGCAGAACTTTTATCAATTTCACAGGGCTGTTGTGTTGATAAATGGAATGATGTAAGAGCCCAGAGCTGTGCTTAGAAATTCTAGAGAATTGAAAGCTGTCTTTGAAAGTAATAATACAGAATGCTCATTCCTTTGTATGCATCAGGCTTATTCTGAATGCTCCACCTACATACTGACTGCTTTAATTTGAAAATAGCAGTACGAAGAAAGCACTGACACTGCCAGCATTCAGCAAATGGAAAAGCTCATGCCGCCCTTCCAAATGTTAAAGTTGGGGTGTCAATCAACGAGAACAGTCTCTTGTCACATCTCTTTCTTAAAAAGTAACTGTTTCCTACTGTTCAAGTGAGATAGCCCGGATGGAGACCCCCATCCTTTCTCTTACAACAATGCAGCCAGCTGAGCTGGCACTTGGTAAGGAGCTTGGTAAGAAATCTTATGTCACAAGCCCACTCACGGATCTACCTAGAGGTTCTTATTCTACCACTCGGTGTTGGTAGTGAGTTAGAAAATCGTATGGGATGTAATTAAATAGTATCACTAGTGCCATATTTCTTGTCTGTGGAAACAAAATGACCTATGTGGGGCAACTTGGGGTTTTACACTGCATCACCAGAAAAACCAATTGAGTGAGTTTCAGACCTTGGTTTGTAAGATGACATTTGCTAATGCCTACATATAGAATCAACATCGTGCTTTGAAACCTGGTCATTTATTTAACAACTCTGATTGTCCTCTTTAAAAAAGGTCTCCTCTACCTTAGTATTTCATTATACCCCTTATCTTCTAGATTTCTTTCTCTTCAATCTTTGTCACAATTTAAAATAGGATGTGTATCTATTTCTTAGTTTCCTTTTCACTCTTCCCCTTACAATACAATTTGAACAGGACAGAAATCTTTGTCATTGCTGTGTTTTCAGTGTCTGAAACAGTGCCTGAAATATGTAAGCAGGTGTTTAACCTATTTTTTGTGGAATGAATTAATGAATATAATCATATATATATATATATATATATATATGAATATATATATTTCTTTTTCTTGAGCAGATATAGCCCAATCTGTTCTTATTAGTATGCTAATAAGTATCTTTGAGACACTGGTACTATAGGCAGGTGTGTGAGGGTGCAGAATACAGTATCGCTGTCAGAGCTTTGGGTTTGATGCTAGGGGCAGACTTCCCACTTTTGCATGTTTGGAAGGAGTATCCTGAACTCAGTATTGTTAAATCTCTGAATCCTCATCTTGAAAATGGAAACCAAAGGGCCAGGGAGATAGCTCAGCAAAATAAGCACTTGCCTGGGAAGGCAAGCACAAGGTCTAGAGTTTGATCCCCAGTATGAGGGGGTGGGCAGGATAAGTTGCACCTGTGCCATCTATGCAAATGAGATGATGAATCAAGATCCCTTAGGACCAAATGTGGCACGTAATAAGGCTCCAGAATTACCTGTCACAAAGATTAATACAGACTGACACCTGTGCAAACAAAATTGATGATTTTCCAGGTGACACTATTAGAAGCAACACCGGACAAGAAGACAGATATGTAATACAAACTGAAGAACCTAAAATCGAAGCTCAAATGTTTAAACAGTGAGACTTGAACTGCAATGAGAAGACTGGGGGGATCTTCAAAAGTCTCCATCCTCTGGACACCCAGCAATCCTGTTTAGAATCTGCGCTGTGCTGTGACTCTGCCCCCGAGGTCCTGTGCCTCACTGGCTTGGGGTGAGTTAGCTGATGATAGCAAACTTACAATGTATTATTAAGATACAATCTTTTCAGATTTTTATGAGGATTAGAAACACAGCAACAAAGCCCAATATTGGCTGCTTAGTTTACCAGGAACTGACTTTGCATGCCAAAGGCCTCTGTGCACAGCCTTTCTCCAGCACTACTGTATAACAATTTACCAGGATATTTTATTGCTTGATACACATTCCTTTTTCAGGAAAGATGTTATTTGAGATGGTGTATGCTTGCTAGTCATCATTCTCCAAGATATCTCTGTGAAAATTGTGTTTGAAAGAATATCTTCTATATCTCATTATTACAAAGTAACGACACTTTTACCCTTAGTTTTTTGAGATCATGTCAGATCAATTTAGCTGCAGCAGAAAGGATACCTTATGGAATGCACAGGATCAAAAACTTCGTAATGCTTTTCAAAATAGAATTATCTGACCATAAACTCCTAGTTGGGTTTGTTTACCAAGAAGAAAAACAAAAAACGTGTCTTCCTTAGATGATACCATGACTGTCTTACTGACCACTAAAAGTCACCTGAGATGTATACCTCATTCTCTCCCAGCTCAGAAGTTTATGTCCTTTGACTATCAGAGAATATTGAAGACATGGATTTTCTTCTGACGCTGAAATTTACGATTTGATTTGATTTAATTTATTTTTATTTTTATTTATTTTATTTATTTATTTATTTATTTTTGGTGGTACCGGGGATTGAACTCAGGACCCTGTACTTGTCAGGCAGGAGCTTATTCTACTGAGCTGTCTCCCTGGCCCTAAAGAACTTATGATTTTTTTTAAAAACTAAAAATATTCACTAGTCAGCCATTTGACTAAGATCAAGTGTAAATTTTAGAAGGGTCAAATTGCTTTCCTACTTGGGGTTAGTACATACATGGATACTTACCTACTTTAAAACAATTGCTCCCATATTGTCACGGGAGGGACAATAAACCTGGTGTGGTTTAATATATCTTAATTATTCAGAAGAAGTTCATGAAGTTGAGGAGGAGCCCACAACAGAAATGCACACATTAGCTTTAAAAAAACATGGTCCATAGCAATACTTTTCCACCCATCCAAAATTTGGATCTGCCTTGTATTTGGAGTGGTTGACACAAAGGCCATAAGGTTACACAACTCCCCTGAGGAATGAGCAAATTCCTGTGTGATGCTGAAGCGTGAGAGCAGTGCCTTTATGCTCACAGATATGTTAGGAAAGCATGAAATATTTTAAAAATTAAAGAAAGCACCTCTCTGTGAATGAGAGGTCAAGAATGTTTTTGCCTCGTGATACCACATTCCTTCAAGAAACTATCAGTAGCAAAGTCACCTCTAGAGCTCCAGGCACAAGGGAGTGCATCATTTTGTCCTAAGGCTAATTGCTTCCAAGTGTATTTCCAGAACTTTCCAAAGATAAAATGGAAAGAATCGAGATAGATGAGTGGAAGGAAAAAGAAATTGTGGACACTAGACAGGCATGTCAACAGGGAATCTGATAAAGCAGAAACACACCTGCAAATTGAGAGCAAGGAGTTACTGTCCACAAGCTGGTCTGGTTTGCAGTGATTCTGGGGATGGGATTTACAGAGACACTTGGTTTCTTTTGATTTAGAGCCAGGGCTTCAGACAGAACTTCTTAAGAAATGAGGAGATACCTGTGCTGGGGCATGACATCCACTCTGGTCTAGCAAGATGGTGGCTTTAGTGAAATTGCACTAGTTATGGGTGCGCTGTGTGTTGCAGTAGGAAGCCACCCTGGAAACAAAACCAGCTCCCTGAGGGTCAGTGAAATGAATCCTCTCAATGTGGCTTATTGGGGTTGAGTCCTGGACCAGACTCATTGGAAAGTGTTTAAAGTCAATTTTAAAAAGCAGTCACATTTCCTCTAACTGAGCTCCTTACCAGTTCATGTCTCCTAAACACGAATGGGACTTAATGCTGTTTTCCTTCTGCTCATCACCTCCTTCTCTCATCTCCTCCCAAGGACACCAGGCCTCTACTCATGCCCATCGTCACTGTCATCATTCCAATCATTCTTAATTGGTGACTTCCTTTTTAGCTCACTGAGAAAACAAAGACAAGCCAGGCCCTGAACCTGAAGCTGGTCTGCAGTCACGATCGGCCCTCCCTCCCTCCTTGTTTCCTGTGCGCTCCTGTATGCATTTCCTTACCTGAGTCACATAGAGTGAACATTTCTACATTCAAGACACTGCTAGCTGCTGCAGACAAATCAATTCTGGCTGATGGGGGAAGAGACACGGCCCCAGTGTGTCCTTTTGTTTCCCTAGGCTCCTTGCTGCAACATTGAGTCCCAGTCTAGTGCCCACTGATTATTGCCTCCTCTCCACTAGTTACTTATCATCAAGACTTAAGGGCTCACTAAGAAGAGTCACATGGGAAGAAAACACTCTCTCAGGCTTTCACAGAGAGTAAATCGGTCAAGCAATGGCCATGACTCATCCACATGGCTGACACTGATAAAGGATCTACAAACTGTGGTACAGGGTTTCAGCATAAATCCTGAGGGGATTCGACTGACCTTATCAGATACAAAAGCTACATTTCTTGTTATACACATGTTGCTTTATCTTGGTCTTAACCATCCAGCAGAAAAGTATAAAAACAAAATATAAAAGTAAATCCATATTAATATGCTGAGCTGTAAAAAGCTCAAGTCAACAACTTCTGACATTGCCAGACGTACTGAAAACCCACTACTATTATGGACTACTGGACTATATTGGAATATTTTGCTGAATTCACATACCTATAATATTTAAATGACAAAGGAATGCCCTTCTCTGACAAAACTAAACAAAAATGATATCCCCATTTTTGTATATTCAAAATAGGATAGATACACAGCTACATTCTCTTAACTCAATGAATAGAAAGATTTGTTCTAATAGTGTTTGTGGACAGGATATCATGTCTGCATCTGGTACAATGAATAACCACTAAGACAACAATATCCAATGAATTAATTATTGAAACTATCCTACTAATCAGTTGTGAAACTGTCTCATTGCTATTTGTTTCTCAATAAACTTATTTTTAAAAAATATATGTGTTCAGTTTACTTCCATCTTAAATAAGGCCAACAAAACACAAAAGTGCCTCATCTATTTGTCCATGTCATGACTCCTCTGTCTGCCTGCCTCCCTCCCTTCTTCATTTTCTCTCTCTCTCCTCTCTTCTCTCTCTCTCTTTCTGACTCTCTCCCCCTCCCCCACCCTCCTCCCTCTTCCTCCTTCCTCTGTTCCTCCTCCTTTCCTCTGCCTTCCTCCTCCTCCCCCCTCCCTCCTTCCCTCCCTCTCTTCTCACAGAGCTCAAGCTACACTAGCAAGAATAGACAGGTACAATCCAGAGTGATCAGCCACATGCATAGTTGGCCCAGAGGTCAAGATCCCCTAGGTGTTGGTGTAGAGACAAACACAGAAGCTCTAAAAAGTTGACCAAGCTTCAAAAGGGACTTGGAAAACAAATGAGAGTTGCCAAGGTAGGGGACAAGAACTGAAAACTTGCATGAGGGCAGCAAAACAGCCAGGCATGGTGGCCCGTGCCTATAATCACAGCACTCTGGGAGGTCAAGGCAAGAGAACAACAAGTTCAAGCTCAGCCTGGGCAACTTATTGATTCAGTAAGAATCTTTCAAAACAGAGGTAAGTAAATAAAATAGTAAGAGTCTGGGGATGTAGTTTGGTGTGAAGACTTTGGGTACAACCAAAAAATAAAAGAGAGGGAGAGAGAGCAAAAGAGAGAGAAGATAGAGTGTGACCTACCTGGGGAACTTGTGAAGCTTCTATGATGTCAGCAGGAGATGCTGTTTGAAACAGAGGCCAGGCTTGCCATGCTTAGGAGTATGCCTTGATCATCAATAGGTGGCAACAGGGAGCCACTGGTGGATTCTAAGGGAAAGAGTGATGTCACTAAGTAGTATCATGAAAAGTCCTAGCAGCCAGGCATGGTGGCATATGCCTGTAATGCCAGACTTGGCAGGATATTGATGTGAGTGAGGCCAGCTTGGGCTGTATAATGAGACCCTTTCTCCACAAAAAGCCCTCCCCCAAAAGCCCTAGTAGTCATATGGGCACAGAGCAGGGTCAAGTATGGACAGGAAGACTAGGATACTCTCCAAAGAACACAAAGGAAGATCTGCTCAGGGCAACAGAAGGCAGGAACAGAGGCCACGCTGAGAGGCTTTGACACTGACAAGCTGTGAAGTGGGCTGCAGTGAAGGGAAAAAGGGTGTGTCCAGGCACCTGATGGTGCCGTCACACCTTCAAGGAGCTGGGCCACAAGCTTTTTGTTGCGTAGATCTGAAATGTTCTTCAGATGTCTGGGTAGTTTCCAGCAAGCAGTTGGTTCTGAGTTCATAGCTGCAGTTGTGGCCAGGTTCCCAGGAAGCAGGCTGGGATTCATGTGCAAGTGGATCATGGCAGAATAGCTCAGGGATGGAGAGGGGTTGGGCAGGAGAGACAAGTGTGGGAGGCACGATGGATGAGGTGGCTTGAACAACAGCACTGTAACATCTCACGTTTTTGGAGGCCAGAAGTTAAAGGTTGATTTCCTCCAAAGGTCAAGAAAGAGTCTTTCTGAGCCTCTCCCCCACTGGTGGCTCTGCGGTCAACTCTGACATTGCTGGGCTAGTCTTTATCTGTCTCTAGCCTTCATAGTCACATGACATTCTCTCTGTCTCTCATTCTTCATGTTAATATCTTCTATCTTCTAAGGACACCAGTCATATTACCCAGGGGCCCACAGACCCTGATGGGATTCTTTCTGGGATGGAACACAGAGCCTTATCCATGCTAGGAAAGCACTCTACCACTGAACTACATCCCCAACCCAGATAAAATCTTAATTTAACCAATTATATTGGCAACAATCTTATTTCCAAATGAGGTCACATTCTGAAATGCAAGAGGTTAGGACTCTAACATGTAAATTTGGGGTGAAGGAACACAATTCAAAAAGAAGCAAAAGTGAATACTAAGTACTAGGCTGCGCAATGAGCAGCTTCAGCCTCCCCCTTTAAGAAAACCATGAGCATGAGAAATGCCCCCAAGCCCCTGTTCCACCCCAACAAGGTCTTCATGTCTCTGTGTTACATGTAGGTAATGGCCACACAAGTATGGAAGGAACTACTAGATATTTTTAGAGCTGTCTTCTTATCCTTAAAAACACATGAAAATCATTTTTAAGGATCCAATGGGATGGAGAAGAAGCACCTATTATCGACTAGGATAGCCTTGAGGATAGGGGGTTGGTTTTGACTTGATAATACCTAGAGCCAGAGACCCACATTGTAGAGGAGTGGAGGACAGGAAAGACCCATGAAGGTAGAGGATGGAGAGTTACCCACAAGTGAGAAGGACAGCAAACCCAGGGAGCTGAGTTCTTGTTAGAATTGCAGTGCAAAACTCAGGATAGCTGGCCATCCTAACAAAGTCAGAGATTAAGGGAGACGCTGGAAATGAGGGTGAGAAACACCTAAGCTGATGTTGAGCATCTGGCTGCTAGGTTTTCAGAACCAACATGAAGAAAACAAAGACTCCTACTCCATTCTGCTGGCCTCATCCTATGATGGTTGACAAAGTTGGAAAGCTCACATTCTGGATTCTGGCTAGTGGAGAGTTTGAATAATAAACACAACTAAGCACTCTGGTGATGATTAACACTTGAGTCATATTAAAAATATAATGAACTAAATACCTCTGATTTGAAAAGAAATCTAATTGATGTCTGAACACATTCATCATAGCCCCAGGCCTGACTGTCAGATTTCCAATCAAACCACAATATGTAATAAAATATTTTGTTTATATTTGTTAAAAAAAAAAAACTCTTCAAAGCTAGAATCATGCAAGAGATCAAAGTTGGAAGAACCAACATTTATTTTTCCTTTTTTTTTTTTTTAACTAAAAGAAGTCACATGTATAGAATGACTCCTTCAATCAATAATTATTCCAGGGCCACCTTCCTTTCCCCACCCATCTGAGACTGAAACTGGGACACCAAGCAGCTCCAGCTCCAGCAGCTGTGCTGGGGGCCGGGCTGGCAGAACACACCCCTATCCACACACAGGATCTGTGAATCTCGCCTTGCTATGACCAAGTAGAGACCTCCCCGTGGAGACAGTGTGGAAGGGCACATGGGTGGAGACCATCTGGTGGAAAGTCCAAATAATACACTGTTTATGAAGTGCCACCTTGCTGGCCTTTAGATCAAATAAGGAAGACAGATAGCCAAAGTACTGCAGGCCATTACTATTTATGGATTTCCTCATTGAGTTGCTAAGGAAGTTACAGAAACAGATGGACAATAACACTTAGGAGATGAAATCTGAAGAGTTCTTGGGGTTATGGGGTCCCATTTTCATCCCTCCCTCTCACCATCTGGACTTTGATGTGGGCTGTGACAAAAATACCATTACTTTACTGCAGAACTGCAGATTTAAAATATAGCATTTTCTTGGAGCCACATTGAAAGCATGTCTCTGTTATTGTCTTTGATGTCTGGCAAGCTTCTTGGGAATCTTTTTGTGGTACCTGAAAAACAAATATTTATGAAAGGAATAGAAGAAAGTATTAAAAATTAAAAACAAGCAGCTGACATTTGTCTACTCCAAGCTCTAGACTCCACTCTACTTATTTGATTTTCATAATAATACTGAACTGATGGTCAGACAGGTAGCCTCAAGGAACTAAGTCTCTAGTCTGGGAGGCAAAGCAAAACTAAAGGAAAGGTACATGATAAAGAAAACAGCATACAACAATGGAAGTGATTCATTCATCTAACAACCCTGCTATGTTCCAAGCCCTGTGTTAGGTCCTAGAGAAACAATGGTGAGGACCTTATATTCTATGAAAGCCAATGAAAATGCAAGCATAGAAAAAGGTGGGAAGAAATTAGGTGGTGTTAGAGTTTGTGTCTAGTTATCCCCCCAAAGCCTCATGCAGTCATGGGAGAGGCGGCACTTCTGGAGTGTGTGATTAACTCATAAACCACTAGGATTATGGGTCTGAGCACTACTGGTATTATGGGTGTGAGTGCTACACCCAGCCTGGGGCAGATAAGGAGGGGAAAGTCTTGCTCTCTGTAGCCATTGTTGCTGTTTCTCCTCCCTTTCGCTCTCTGCTGCCATCTGCCATGTGCTGCTCTGTCTTGGAGCCAGCTGAGTATGAACTGAAACCTCCACTAACTGAGAGCTAAATAAACCTTTCCTTCCTTCATTTGGGGTGTTAGGTATTTGTCCCAGCAATGAGAGAAGAGAAACTGAGATAGGTGGTGTTAAGTGCACTGGAGAACTTGAACTGAGGATCACCCCCAGTTTGATGCAAAACAAAATGCCATAAAGGGAGATGGAAAGAGGAAGCCTGTGGCCAAGCCACTGATAGGGAGCTGCTAAGGAAGAGACCTTAACATTGGACTTGAAGGGTGAGAGAAAGTTAAATGAAGAGGGAATTCATCCACTGTGTAGGCAGCATTTATTGAGCACTTTCTCTCAAGCATTCTGTCAATAATTTAGGTGTAATTGAACATTAATGCATCATCTCACTGGTACTCAGTAAGCTAACACTTGCTCTCATCCATGGGCCCAGCCAAGTCCAAGTGCTTGGTATATTTCACGCTTAATAGGAGTAAGGAAACTGACATGAGCCGAGGAAGTAACTCTTTCAAAGTCAAAAAGTCAGAGCTGGGATCTGAACCCAGGGAGTTTGGCTCCACAACTCAAACTTTTAGGCACCAGTCTGAAATGAGGAGTGAAGGCCTGCTAGCGGGGTACCACAGCAAAGGGGCCCGGGGGACACCACATTGTATGTCTCAGGGATGCGGCACATTGCCAGGTTAAGTACCAGTAAAGCAATATGAAGATCTGAGTTCATCAAGAGCTAGATTTACTTTGCTTCCCCAAATAACCAGGAGAAATAGGAAAAGGTATATAAAAGACTGATTTTCAGATAATAAATCAAGGCAGCATGGAACAGTAACTGCTGAGCAAAGTGGAGGAAATGGGGTGAGCCCTGAGTATACTCCTAACAGGCTCGGAACAAAGATCAAAGCTGCACTGCAAGAAGGGAAGTCCTGGAAGAGCCGACTGGGCTCCTTAAGTTGGGAAGACTGTGAAAGTAAAGGGAGGCTGAGCAAAGGGAGGTAGAATCTCTGGGCCATTGTCTGAAATCCCAGTACTCTGAGAAGCTAAGGCAGGAGGATCCCAAGTTCAAGCTCAGCCTGGGAAACTTAGTGACTTATAGAGACCCTGCCTCAAAACAAATAAAAAGGAGCTGGAAGTATAATTCAGTAGGAAGGCTCTGGTTGAAAAAAAAGGAGGCCAAGGTGGCTATGATGAGGATCTGTAGTGGCAATCAGTGTGGTGCTATGACATGATAAGACACATATTGATCTCTATCCACTTGTGACAGTGTTCCTGAAACTTATAGACAGAGATATAAGAATATTTTGTTCCAATACTTGGTCTTTGGTTCCTGTTGACCCAGACAACAATTCCTCAATCCCTTGGAATTTCCTGAGGGGGGCATCTTTTCTTATCACCAGGAGACTCTGGGCTTCTGGGTAGCCTCAAGGCAGACAGTGACTGCCAAGGGAATGAACCACGTGAGGAGTGGAACTCTCAGTTCCTTTCTGACACCTGGGTCAGTGACCAGAGCTGACAGCTGAATGATCACCAACATGAGCACATGGACCTACAGAAGGAGGCCTCTATAAGCTCAGTGCACAGGAGGGCTGAGCCTGCGAGGGGCCTGGAAGGCAGCACCTGCCACGTAGCCATGGAAGCTGCCTCTTCTTTCCACACAGCCCACATGCTGCAACACTCCCACCTGGCTGGTCACCTGAAATCTTAGCGATACCCTCTACAGTGAATAAATACATTTAAATGAATTGTGAGTGAGAAGCACAGGTCCCAGTCTGGAGCTTGCCACTAGCATATAAAGTCAAGAATGTCTTACAGGACCAAACCACAATCTTTGGGATCCGCCTCTGGGCAAACAGTGAAGGAACTGACATGATTTCCAGAACATCTAGTTGGCACCTCCTGGTAAGCTGCTTGGTGGATGAGGAGAAATCTCCACACATCTGGTGTCAGCGTGTTCTGCTAAGTGACTGTGAAGGACGCTAGAGAGGAAAAACCATTTTTAACCTCAAAGGGAGGGGCTCCAGAGCTCTGGAGAGGGATTCCCTAGCATTTTATTTCATTTTGTATTGACCTGCACACTCACACAAAGATAGGGGAAGAATCTCTGGGCAGGACTTTACAGAACAATTCCAGGAGTTCAGGAAGAGCCTGATGTGGTTCGTATCCACTATCCTGAGTGGAAAAACCTCCCACACAGAGCACTGCATAGTCCTAAGTAAGACCCTGGTTCATAATGAACCAAGTAAATCAGTACATTCTATACTAACTCCCCTTACTAACATGCTTAGGAAAATTTCAAAGAATCCAGCTATTCCTAAGTGATATAGCTGTATCCTAGAACAAAACCCAAGGATGTTTAGAGCATTTTTAAATTATGTGGCATCCAGTACTATAAAATGCATCATGCTAAGCCATTAAAAAAATAAACCATGTAAAGAAGCAAGAAGAACCATGGAGATGGCTCAGTGGAATAAGTGCTTCTGTGGCAAGCACAAGGGCCTGAGTTTAATCCCTAGTTCCACAAAGAAGAAGAAGGAGGAGGAGGAGGAGGAGAAGGAAAAGGAGAAGAAGAAGAAGGAGGAGGAGGAGGAGAAGGAGAAGAAGAAGGAGAAGAAGGAGAAGAAGAAGGAGGAGGAGAAGGAGAAGAAGAAGGAGAAGAAGGAGGAGGAGAAGAAGAAGGAGGAGAAGAAGGAGAAGGAGGAGAAGCAGAAGAAGAAGGAGGAGGAGAAGAAGGAGGAGAAGAAGGAGAAGATGTATTCATATAAAATAAAAAAAGAAGCAAAAAAATGTAGTCTATCCACAAAAGGAAAAACCATCAACTTAGTCAAACATCTGGGTGTTAAATGAACATCTATCACACTTTACATGTTGAAAAGTTACACTTCCTATGATCAAAAGTGCACATGATAGAGAAATGAAACATATTAAAAGATCCAAAAGGAACTTCTACAGATGAAATGCAGATTATCCAAAAAGAAAAACATACAAGGTGGGACTAATAGAAGATTGGAACCTGGAGAGGTAACTATTAGTTAACTCAATGAGAGATCTGTAGAAACTACAGGAAATAAAACTGAGAGAGGAAAAAATATTCTGATAACATAAACCCTGAGTGCCAGTGGGTGCACAACAATGTAAAGTGATGTCCATATACATAACTGGAACAACAGGGGAGAGAGGAGAGGAGAGGAGGGGAGGGAAAAGGACAGGAGGGGGAGGGGGAGAGGAGAGGGAGGTGCTATGGGCTGCCTTGTGTCCTCTGAAGCTAGTAGGTTTATGCACCTGCCCTAGTATCTGCCAGTGTGACTATGCTTGAAACAGGCCCTGTACAGAGGGAATAAAGTTAAAGCAATGATACGAGGCCAGGCTTTCACCTTGTGAGCAGTTTCCTCATAAGAAAAAGAAGTACTTTCAGAGAGGCCACATGGAAACTCAAGGAGAAGACAGCCATTCAGAAGCAAGGAGAGAGTCCAACCCATCACCCTCTGGATCTCAGACCTCCCACTCGAGAGCTGTAGGACAGCAACTATCTGTTGTTTGAGTCACCCCGCCTGGTACATGTCACAGCAGCCCTAGCAAATGAGTGCAGGGAAGAAATCAGAACAAAACGCTTAAAGACAGTCCAACCAATAATAGATTTCAAATTTGCTGAAAACTATACATCCCATAGATTCGACAGTCACAGTAGTGCCAGCTCAGACAGGCTCTGTGACTGGGTTTGATGTCTGGCATGCTGTGCTGGCCAGCCCTGCCCCAGGAGGGCACTGAGAGAGCAGCTAACATTGGGCATGGTGGCGCACACCTGTAATCCCAGTGCTTGGGGGGCTGGAAACAGGAGAATCAGTATGAGTCCCATCTATGTAGTGAGACCCTGTAGACCCTGTAGATTCTGTATTAAATACATTTAAAAAAAAAAAAAAAAAAGAATCACAGTAAATCCCAAGTTGAAAAACACAAAGAAAACCACACCCAGGTACATAACAATCAGATTGCTAAAATAAGTGATAAAGAAATCTTAAAAGCACCCAATGGCTTCATTTCTGGCCAAGATGGAGTAACAGACTGGGTTTACCTTCTCCACTGAAATAGCTACAAAGCTGGGCAAAACCAGGAATCAGTAGTCTGCCTCAGGCAATGAAAGGTTCTGGTCCCTTTGCAACAGTACAGGGAAATGAGCCACAGAATTGCCCACCTTGCTGCCCTGAGAGCCCCTGAAGGCCACTCTGTAAGGAGCTGCAAACGCCAGGGTGGAGAAGTAGAACCCATGTGAGCAAGGCGGAAGCACAGATGATGAAGCCCACAGTGGATGCCAGCACCATCAACAAATCAAAGCCAGCGGATGTATAAGGAACCATGAGATAGCAAACTAGTGGGCTTTCTCCCTGAAGGGATAGGGGACAACTGACTGAGAACTGATAAAGCTATCCCCACCCAAATGCACAGATGAAAAACAAAAGCCTTCAGAAGGCAAGGAAGGTACTTCATTCCTAGAACCAGCAGGGAATGGATCCAGGGCACAACCTGGGAGACCGAGTCCACGCTCGTCTTATTTATGCTACAAATAATGCTTGAAGATCCAGATGAAAAGAAACTAAGAATAAGGCCCAGCTCTTCAAGGGCCCCCACCCAAGAATCTATGGTGGTGTCTCTGCCTAGCTTCCACTCTGCCCTTCACCTGGCCTTGCTCAGGGGCCACTGGCCTGCCCAGGAAGTGCGAGCCCTACTGGGGACAGGCATGTTTCAGAAGGCCCACCCCTTCCAGGATGTTGCCTGCCCTTCCTTGTACTTCCTGCCTTCCCACTTCCTCTATTTCCTTCTTTAAACCCAGGTTTCCCAGTCCTAGTGTTGCCACATCCAGATGTCCCTTCGCCCATCCTTGGCACCTAGGTCTGCGGTGTTGCTGATCTACATTGTTTTGTGTTTATCTATTTTGTTCCTTTGCCCCTTTGGAGCTTGTTATCTGCAGGCAGTGGTCTCCCTTAGAAGGCCATAAACCTCATGGAACACTACTTCCTGAGTTGTGTGTTCCCTACCAAGGCCCTGAGCCAACTACCTTTACTCCTGGAGCTCTGTGCTAGAACTTAGATCTTCCCAGCTCAACTGAACTCAGTGTCTGATCTGTCTGGTATTGTGCTGGGTGATGCAGACATGGAAGTTATTGTGATGATGATTCAGGGAGAAAAACTGATCTCAGGTGGGTGACCTCCAAACCATATGGGGAACCTCCAAATGACATAGGGAAAAACGATTTCTGGACCTGAACTACACAAGTTCATGTTCTCTAAAACTGAAGAATGAATTTTAGGAACAAACGGAGGTTATGAGCAGAATAGACTTATTGAGGGAAAGAAAGCTGAGACAGAGACAGAAGGGAGGCCCAAGCAGGTAGTTCCACAAGAAGTCGTCTTTTCCAGGGACTTTTATAGAGTAAAGCCATGTGGTGAGGTGGGTCTAAGGTGGTGAAGACATGGGAACTCGCTTAGGTGGACAAGAGGTGGGACAAAACTATGGTCAATCAATGGGATTACAAACACCATTGCTCAGGTAAAATTGATTAAGTTTAGGAACAAATAGGGAAGCAAGTCATGTAGCAAGTGGGCATGAATGTAGAACAGGACTTTATCAGGTGGCAGTAGTCAGGTTGGTGATCAATATCTGATGTCAATCTTTAGGGAAGTCAGCATCCATCCGATCTTCGGTCTTTAGGTCTGGCTCACAGTGGTAGTGTCATTCCCTCCCAGAGTTGCAATACATCCTGTCTCTGGTATCATCTCCTACAAGGGCCTGGCCCTGACTGACTGCCTATAATATTTCTAGCTAACTCAGCTGCCTACAACAATAAGAGCCTCATCTTCAGATGCTTAAAGCATAGTGAGGGACAGGGCAGGCCCAGGAGGCAGTAGTGACCGACAGGCAGTGAGTAAAATGAAAGACACATGCAAAAGCACGGTCCAGGTCCAAGGACAGAGCGCACACTATGGGGGCTGTGCAGGATCAGAGGAGGCAAAGAGGAGAGCAGTGCATCTGGTCAGGCCAGGAGACCCTGGGCTGGAACCAAAGGTTGGAGATTGGGAGAGAGACATCCTGGGAATTGTGTGTGCAGAGGCTCTGATGCCCACAGGGACCCATGAGTCTAAGTGTTGTGAGGAGACAGAGCAGGACCAGAGGCCAAGGATTGTCAGGGTCCAGACAAGAGAGAGTTGCAAGAATAGAGAAGCCGGAAGCCAGGTGAAATGTCAGAGAAGAGAGACCGAGCTTGCCCCAAGTACAGGAAGTAAAGAGAGGCAAGCGGCATGAACTAGGCTCAGACTACCTGTCAGCCATGTATCTGATGGTTCAGTCCTCACACTCATCGGGTGCTGAGCATCAATGCAATCTATATTATTCTGCAATATTTTCAAGATAAAGTAGATAACAGCATTCTTATAAATATCTAAGATTAGCTTTACTGTACATTATATTGCATGTGAGAGAGAGCAAGACAGAGATAGAGAGAGAAAGGAGAGAGGAGAGGAAGCATGGATTGTTCTTTCTGAAGATCAGGTTGTTATAGGCAGCCAAATAAGATAGAAATATTATAGGCAGTCAGACAGTGCCAAGCCCTCAAAGGAGATAACATAGAAGACAAAGACAACTATCAGAGGGACGGAGGGAGGGAGAGACAAGGAAAGGATGGAGGGAGGAATGGATGCTCCTGCTGTGAACCAGACCTAAAGACCTAAGGGCCAAACAAATGCTAAAAGAGTAGCACCTGTGATTGATATTCTAAATAGGTATCAATCACCTAGAAAGACCTAAATGAGTCACTAGCCCAACCCCCAGTGAGAAGAGACCCTGTCCGGTATTCACGCCCGCTTACTCCATGACTCATTTCCCCATTTGGTCCTGGGTGTAATCAACTCTATCTGAGCAACAGTGCTTGCAGTCCCATTGGTTGACCATAGTTTTGTCCCACCTCTTGTCCACCTAAGCGAAACCCCTTCTTCTCTACCTTAGCCCTGCATGGTTTTACACTATGAAAGTCCCTGAAAGAGACAGCTTCCTGGGAAACTAACTGCTCAGGCCCCCCTCATGTCCCTCTCTTGGACAGGAGCCCTCTTTCCCTCAATAAATCTATTCTGCTCATAACCTCTGTTTGTTCCTAAAATTCATTCTTTGGTTTTAGAGAACACGAACTTGTCCAGGTCAAGTCGGGAGATCCTTTTTCCCTATGTCATTTGGAGGTTCTGTATAATCATTTGGAGATTACCCACCTGAGATCAGTTTTTCTCCCTGTATCAAAGTTACGGTACAAAAAATACAAACCCATCTAAAGTTTAATGATCTCCATTTACAGATGAGGAGACTGGGGGCAAGTAACTCACCAAAGCCCGGGTGTTCATGGGAAGTCGGACCCAATCACCCAACTGTAACCATTTTGCTAGGCTTAGCCCAGAAATATAGAACTTTAGTTCCTAGATTACCTGCAAATAGCACTAGGCCTCTTTGAGGGAGTGATGGAGAAAAAAAAACACAACAAAGGAACTAAATCACACTCAGAACACCAAGGAAGAGAATGTTCTGTGGTTTGAAGAGTCTGTCCCCTCTGAAACTCAGGCTGGCACTTGAGCTCCTTGTAACAATGTGAACAGCTGATCAGGGTCAGGTGGGTGATGTGTACCTGTAATCACACTCTGGGAGACAGAGGCAGGAGGAACACAGGTTGGACCCCAATCTGGACAATGAAGCAAGACCCTTTCCCAAAATAAATGAAAAGTGGCTGGGGATGTGGCTCAATGGGAGGCCCCAGGTTCAATCCCAGAAGAGTCCCACCCCACATCCACCTAAGTGAGACCCCTTCTTTTTCACCAAGAGAGGGACATGAGGGGGTCCCGAGCATTTGGTTCCCCAGGAAGCTGTCTCTTTCACTATCACCCCACCCCATGCCTCCTTCAGGCTTGCACAGGATAGTCTTTGCAGTCTTTAATCTGCAGCCACGCTGCAAATCACCCAGTTTTCTTTGTTGTCACCTCGGAACTTCAAAGAACAGCTGGCACCCACACTCGGCACAACAGTTCTCACCAGACCAAGACCCTCAGCACAGGGAGAGGACACTGGGTACAGTGTCTCCTCCCACACGTTAGTGCTTTTCTCCTGGAACCCGGCTCCCTATGAGGAGAGCAGGATGTGGTAGGGCCAGCGGCCCTCGTGTTTAGGCCCTTCCATAGAAGCCACTCGACTCCCTGCTCTCTGCCAAGACTGGAAGCAGCTCGAGGCCCACCCAGAAGCCACGCAGATGTCAGTGCCACACCCTTTGGGGCCTGCAGAACCCTGAGCCAAAATAAACTCCTTTTCTTTAAAAGTCAGAGTCTCAGATATTCTGTGTTCACAACAGAAAATAGAAGAAAGCCAAAAATAGCCATAAATATATACCTGTCTTGGTTGGTGGAATAGCTGTGATACCATCTGTAACTTACCACAGTGTGGGAATTTATTCATGAGAGATTCAGACAGTGCTGCTAAACCTGCCACTGGAAATGCCTTTTCTGCTGCAGAAGGCACCAGAGCACTCAGAGTTTTTGAACCATGAAGGACCCGGTGAGTCCCAACGCCCAGCAGTATAAAGTGCAGCTCTGGGCACACGTGGTCACTCCGTTCCTTTTGACTCCTGACATCTTGAGAGTTGGAGCTAATATCTTTTTGCCCACAGACTGAGGCAAAGGCAAGATTACTTAGCATGGCATTAGAGGACACCCACAACTAGCTTTCCCAGACCCCCCTATACCCTCGTCTGCTCCAGCCCCAACGAACCACCGTTCTTTTGGTCCTGTCCTCCCCACTACCGAGATGGGAGCATTGCCGCACTGCCCTGGCCTGGCTCTGAGCTTCTCACTCTGCACCCCCAGCCTTCCCATCAAACAGACCACACCCCCTCCCTCCAAGGCTCAATAGAAGGACACCCTGGCCATCTCATGAGAAGCAACCTCTTCTGAGGCACGCAGAGCTTCTTGGCGTCGCTCTTCCCTGCCCCTTCCACCACACTTGTCCTTTACAAGGGGAGCATAAGGTCATGAGCATGTATCAGATGCTGCCCAGTGGCCTGGACAGGGCGTCCCGTAGACTAGGGGCACAGTAAATGCCTGCCTGACTCCAATTCTCGTCAATCTGTTTATGAGGGAAAGATTCACCATACCCCACCCCATGCCTCCTTCAGGCTTGCACAGGATAGTCTTTGCAATCTTTAATCCGTCCCCCCAGCCACGCTGCAAATCACCCAGTTTTCTTTGTTGTCACCTTGGAACTTCGAAGAACAGCTGGCATCCATACGCGGCACAACGGTCCTCAGCAGACCAAGACCCTGGGAACAACAGGGCTCGCTGTCACACAGGGGAACGTGGTGTCCTGGCTCCTCCTGCACAGAGGTGGAGCCGCCCACGCGTGTTTCAGTTCTGTTCATCAGCCTTTTCTCCAGGCGAAATAATCTCAGCTTTCAGAGGACTATTTTCAGTCCTCTATGATATTTTCAAGATGAAGTAGTCAACAGCATTTTTATAAATGTTTAGGATAAGCTTCACTGTATATTCAGAGGTGTAAGAGAGAGCAAGACAGAGACAAAGAGGGAGAGGAGAGAGGAGAGGACGCACAGAGAATTCTGAAGACCAGGTCACATTATAAAAATACAAACCCATCTAAAGTTTGATGAACATAGGGTAAGCATTCGGAACCCCCTGAAGTCCTTGGAAGAGCCCCTCAGCAGCTGGGCCCCCTGTCATTTTAGCTCAGGAAACTGATCAAAGACCACAGCTCGGCCTTTCTGCGGTCCCCTCCGTCTGGCCCCAAAGCAGCAGATGTTGAGTGAGACACAGCAGTGGCCCCCGCAGAGCTCGCGCCTGACGGTGCTCACTTGCCAGAGTTATTCCGGGGTCCTCGGGCTCCTGGAGACTGCTCTGTGCCTAGATCAAGTCCTGAGCCCTGGGCTTTGGATTCGCATTTGTGGCGACGTCCATTCACTTGCGCATGCACGGATGCACAGACGCTGGCAGGCACATGCGTGGGGGAGACCGCCAAGGCCGGGACGTGTCCAGGGCGAGGCTTACCTGCAGCTCTTATCAAGCGCAGCTGCTGGGACAGGATTCTGGGGGCAAAGTTTAAGGAAAACTAAACTTAGTTTTCTATTATTCCAGCAGGTGGCGCTGAGGACCGCGCTCTGCTGGGCGCGCTGAAGGTGCTTGCGACATTTTGAAGGCCCTCCCAACCCCCTGAAGTTTCTCCAGGGCCTGGAATTAGTCTCCCGTAACACGCTGTCCTCTTCTCTGCCACCTTGTCGACATTACGAATCCACGACTCGGCTGTAACGGAGTCATAAAATGCACAAAATCTGTGTTGTAATACTCGTTCAGCCACCATTCCGAGAGACCTTCCCCCACAGCAGGCCCAGTTCTGGGCTCTGGGCTGCGCGAAGCAGGTGAAGCGCGTGGGGCGTCACATCTGTGCTCTCCCAGAGCTGCCCAAGCGAGCGGCAGGACAAGACAGCTGTACCGATGGCTGCTCTGCCAAGTCGGTTGTTTACAGATGCTCAAAATTTTAAATGAGCAGGCAGCTTTAGGGCCAGGATGAGAAAAGTCTCTGAGAGGAGGTGATGTGGGAGCAGAAGCCCGAGTGATTCTGACACGGTGTCCCCAACCTCACATCACCACGTTGGAGTGCAGGGAGCTTGCCCTGCCCTGGGGTGGGGTGGGATGAAGGGAGGTGCGGCTGATTGAACTGGGAGGGGGCAGGTCTGCGTACAGGACATCCAGAGCTCAACTAAGGGATGATTTTGTAACTGCCTGGAAAGAGCTTGTGCTACTCAGAGAGCAAAACTGTGTCAAGGCCTTGACTATGGCCCCTCCCAGAGCAGAAAGCAGAAACTCAGGTGACAGACCAAAGCTGCTCTCTTCTGGCCTTGAACTTGACTTCTTGCCTCTGCTCTTGGCTCTGGAACTTGACAAGAACCTTGAAGGGAAGGGAGTCGACTCTCAAGCTGCCGGAGGCTGTTACTCTCTCAGACCAGGCAGAGGTGGGCTTCCCTGGAATGATGCTCAGACTTGGCAACTCTGGGAGATCAATTACAGGATCTAGGTCTAGGACAGTCGCGCTCCCAGGAGAGGGCCCTCTCTGTGGGAAATGCTCGGCATTTGTTCTAACATTCAAGACCATAGTTCTCTTTCGCCTTACTTTTAATCATGAAAAATTTAAAACATACACGAAGTATAAAGAATACTAAAGTGAAAGCCAATGCTCCATATCACCCTGCTGAAGAATTATTAATAAGTTGCCAAACTCATGACATTTCTCTTCACAGCCTTGGGACTAAAATCCAGACATTAGCAAGACTGTATACTGAAAGCTGTGTTGGAGAATCTGGTTTCTTTTAGCTTCTCAAATCTTCCCACTTTCCCTGGGTCCATGACCTCTTCAAGTCCCTCTGAACTCTTTCTGTCACCACCATTTCCTCTACTGCCCACTTCCCTTCCTGCCTTCCCTTCGTAAAAGCCCTTGTGGTAACATTGGGCATGAAGATAATATTCATTGAAGATAATATTCATGAAGATAATATTCATCAAGAAGATATTCAAGATAATCGCCTTAACTGAGTCACGTCTGGAAATCCCCTTTTGTTGTATGGAGAGTACAATCATAAGTTCTGGAGGTGAGAGTGTGGGCATATGTTGGGGAGCATTTCTAAGCCTACCACTGGGAAAGAAAGATCTGCAGGACACCCATCCTTCTCAACAACATTAGGACCATCTCTCCTCTGAAGGTCTTCCTGGGTGGCAAGGGGATAGTGACCTACACCGTGCTCCAGAAAATACAGAGCCGGCCTTTCATCCGGAAAGGGTTTCATCAATCCCAGTAAAATGTAGCACTTTTCTGTCCTGTGTAGGGAAGTTTCTTAAAACTGTGCGTATCCACTCATAGCTATCTGATCCTCATGAGCACATGGTCTTAGATTGGAGCCTCCCCTGCTGGTGTGGGCTGAGTAGATGCTATGTAAATTTGTGCTCCCTTCCCTGAGGCAGGGGCCTCTGTGACTTCTCAGACCAGGTCTGTGCCTTAAGACTGGCAGCTTCGGGGACCAGGGAGATGGCTCAGTGGAATAAGTGCTTCTCTGGCAAGTGCAAGAAACTGAGTTCAATCCCCAGTTCCGCCAAAAAAAAAAAAAAGAAAAAGAAAAACACTGGCAGCTTCCACTTTCTGAGCACTGAGGCTTCACATAAGGTCCAACTACTTTGCTAGAAGAAACACAGAGTCCCCAAGGGGAATGGAGAGGAAAAAGGGCAAAGATGAACGTGGAGTTCCAGCTGTCCCCGCCAGGTGTGTGAGCCAGCTGACCAAGCCACCAGACCAGCTGTCACCCAATGCTCCCAGCGGACCCACAGGGAGCAGAAGAATCACCCACAACAGTCCTACCTGATTTCCTGATGCACGAATGCACTATAAGTAAAGGTTGTAGTAGGAAGTCTGTATTTTGTAGGGCAATTAGCAGGACAGCCATATGGCGCAGGAACTGACTTTAGAAATGGTTGTGTGTACTTGGTCCTTCTGAAGAGTCTGGGGATAGAAACTGCAGGCATATCCACACACAAATTCCAATCAGTCTCTCTTATGGCTAAAATATGAGGTATTGGGCCAGGGAGATGGCTCAGTGGAACAAGCATTTACCTGGCAGGCGCAAGGGCCTGAGTTCAATCCCCGGTTCCGTAAAAATAAAATAAAATAAAATAAAATAAAATAAATAAAATAAAATAAAATAATAAAATAAAATAAAATAAAATAAAATATGAGGTATCTCCCTAAGACTCTTCAGTGCTTTGTCCCAGGGCAGCTGTGTTCAGACTGGAGAGGAGATTTACCATGAGGAGGCCAACCTCGTCAATGACTTCATGAGTTCCCAGCTGGAAGGGCTATGAGGAGGTCGGGCCCAGGAAGCAGGAAGGTAACCATGAAGGCCCGCCTTTGAAGGCTGGATCTGAGCCTTCAGCCAGTCTGCTCTGCCCCTCTGCTTCCTGGCCACCACTAGCTAGGGAGGTGCTCTCGACCTCACCTTCTGCGTCTCTACTACTCCTGACTGCTGTGTCACTCTGCCTCACTCGGGATCACAGAAAAGGAAACAAATAGGCCTGAATGGAAGCCTCTGAAACTGTAAGCCAGCATAGCTTTTCTCCTATGAGTTATTTTCCTCATTTTCCTCTCTGCTGGATCACAGAGACAAAAGCTGAGGAAGGTGGTCTCGTCAGGTGTGTTGACACCGGTCTACATGCACTGAGGGCTGAACTCACCTGGGCACAGATCACAGAAATGGGAGGCCCAGAGTTTTTCAGGATGAAAAATGGAATAACCTGGGGAAGCCTGTGCCGATGCCATCGTTAGATGTGGTAGTTATAGTAACAGGAGTACAGGAGAACGTAAACGGAGGTTGGTCATTTTCTGCTTATTTTAATATTGTCTCCAGGTGTGGGTGTCATTAAAGGTTGAAAAGGATTGGATTTTGCATCATAACTCATTTTCAGTATTTAAGTAAAGAAAAGGATGAGGAGAAATTATTTTTTTCTGGGAAATTTTGAGATCTAGCATGTTACTTGGTAGTATTATGTAATTTGTGGATTACATAACTTGTGGGCAGATTTCCTCCTCATCTGTCCTGGGCTGACCCTGCCCTCACTTCCTTTCTGTGGTCCATGTGTCCCGGTCTGTGTACACTTCGTGACACTGACCTTCATGTGCACTTTGTGGACTGCACGTGAGCCTCTGAGTACTTATTTAAAATCAGTCATCCCTGGAAAGTTTGATCAAGCAGAGCACAAACAGTGACTGACGAATTGCAGAGCAGCGAGTTGGCCTCTGGAGGAAGGGGATCCCCACAGTCCCGGGAAGCCCTGGAGCCAGGAGACTGTGGCTATGCAGCCTGGAAAGCTGCTTCTGAGTCATTTCTGGTTCCATCTCAGCACAGCACAAATCTGTAAGGATTAAAGGCTGGAATCCAAGGGTTATCAGGATCCAAACCAACACAGTCTCTGGGCCCCAAGGCCTCTGAACACGAGGTATGGGAATCTGTTCTGGAACAAGTGGAAAAGAATTCACAAAGCCATATTCTTCTATCTTGGAGAGTACAATTCTTCTGCTGGATGCCTGATTTTGGATTTTAATTTTATTTATGTATTTATTTTATGAATTTAGCACAGGGTGTACAGGATCTCATTACACAGATCAGACTCATGGTGATTCTCCTGTTTTTAGCCTCCCAAGTGCTGGGATTATAGGCACACACCACCATGCTCAATCTCAATGGTTGTCTCAAGAATCAGTTTGGAATTTCCAAGTTTTTGGAAGGGTTTTCTTGTTGTCAACTAATATACCCTAATTTTAAAAAGAAAAAAAAAAAATGCAGGGAAAACATATGGGTGGACAAAACACAAAGCAAATCTACAACCGTCAGCATCCCCTGGACTGCTACATACACTTGAGGAAGATAGGAAAGGTCATTGTTGCCTGAGTCTTTGCTTTTCCATGTCTGAGGTGCTCACTTGTTCAGTGCTGGAAGTCATGAGCATGGGTGGCACAGCAGCACCCTCAAGCTCAAGGTGCCATTTTTCATAGATGAGACAACTGTTTGGAAATCCCATGGCTGCTCCTTGGGCTGACAGGGAAGCCAGAGAGCTGAGTTCTAGTCTGTCATGTACCTAAGAGCAAAAGGAATGTCACCAGAAACTGTTTCTTGGCAGTGACCTCTGTTGCTATAGGAAGAGCAAGCACCAGTCCTTCCTCCCAAGAGAGATGAACTTTCTCAAGACTGAAGTCAATGACATCCAAAGACTATGGCCCTGAAATTACGGAGCCTGAGAACCACAGTGACCTGGTGGCCCCACCTCACAGAAGGCCATGGTAGGCACCACAGAGAAGCGCATGGGTGTCAACGTGCCAACCATCTCTGAAACCATGATGGTGTAAGAAGGAAGAAGAGACACATGGGAGGCAGGGAGAGCGGGCTCCAGAATGGGGAGCTTGGGACAGACCAGTTTGGGATCTGAGGCTTTGTCACATCCTCCAACCTCTCTGGCTTGGATGCCTCTCCAGGAGGACAGGACTGTCGCTGCCCTCTGCCTAGGGTTGTTTAGGGACTTGCTGGGCAAACACTATCAGGCACCATGTGACTAGAGCAGCATTAGGAAAGGGTGGCTACGGGAGCGTAAGAAATAATTGGCAGCCCGAAGTTGAGCTCTGTCATTTAGTGCAAGTCATCCCCTGCTCAGGGACAAAGATAAAGGGGTCCAGTAGCAGGAGGTAGACTGTGAAGGCCTGCCTTTGAAGGCTGGGTCTGTCCTTCAGCTAGTCTTCTCTGGCTCTTCTGCTTCCCAGTCACCACGAGGTGAGGGGCTGCCCTCTACCTCACTTTCTGTGTCCCTACCACACCCTACTGCTGTATCATTCTGCCATAAGCCAATGCTAGCTTGGACCTTGAGTGCTCAGGGCTTCAAGTGGAATTTAACAGGACCCCAGGAGCAGAGCAGGGCAGGATTCAAAGGCTCTGGAGCATCATTAACATCTGCCCTGCAGAGGAGGACAGCCAGGCTGGAGACACAGGTCCCAGGAGAGAGCACACCCACTAGGGGCTGTGCAGGCTTTCAGCTCTTGGCAGATTTTTCTCTCATTCCAGAAGTTCTACACTTCAGGTTATTCTGGTTTCAATCTGCATCTCCCCATCTGGCACAATTTTATTCATGAAGACCAATCAAATGTGGAATTTGGGTTTTAAACAAATATTTAGAGAGTGAACCAAGTAAGCAGATTTCCTTTCCTTTCCTTTTTTGCAGCTGTTACTCTGAGTTACCAGTCCCCAAAATAAACTTGCTTTCAACCAAAAATGTCACTTGACAGACAGATAAGATGCAAACAGTGACCTTTCTGGATTGTTAGAATTCTCTGGATACATTATTTATTAGAGCACAGGTGCTACATGTATTTACAGGCCAAACATCAAAAAGCTAGAGAAGAAAATGTTGAAGGAAATTTACTTCTGAGTATCAGTCTCCTGGCTCATAAGGCAACAGTTCCAACAACCATACATGATATTGTGAGTGTGTGTGTGTGTGTGTGTGCATACACACCCAGGAATTCAGGGCCTCTATAGGATTTCAAAATGTAGCAAATTCTACATGTGAGCTTCAGACTTTGGAGAGGACCTGCATGCTTAAGTAAACAGGGAAACAATTCAGTTATTTTTTTTTTTTTAAGAAACCTAGTTTATTTAGGAAGACAAAGAACAACTCACAATGAATCTTATCTCCGTATAGTTTCCCAAATGCATCTTATCTGCTCACTCACAGGCTCATCAGTAGAAAGTGATGCTGACACGCACATGAGAAGCAGGGTCACAGAGCTCGCAGGGCCTCCCAAGATGTCCCAAGGTAACAGTGACACCCGAAGACTGGAGCCCTGGCCTCCTGCTTGTCTTACAGACAAAGCCTTTAGGAGCAGGTCAAATAGCTCATCAGATTAAAGCACCTGCAAGCAGGCACAGGGGCTGGGGGTTTGATCCCCAGACCTGCGGTTCCAGCCTCATCCCCAGGGTGTGCTGAGACAGCAATTAAGACTGGGCTTGTTGGTGTTCACCTGTAATCCCAGCTCTTGGGAGGCTGTAAACAGGTGGATGAGACTAATCTAGTAGCAAGACCCTGAACACCCTGTAGACCCTTCCCTAAAACACACACACACACACACACACACACACACACACACAGCCTTTAAAAGTAATTGTTCACTGTGGCCAGGGTTTGATTTGCCCCTGGGATGCCCTGAGATAGCGATTGAGACTGAACGTGGTAGTGGGTGTCTGTAATCCCAGCGCTTGGGAAGCTGAAAACAGGAGGATCACCAGGAGTCTGATTGACATAGTGAGACCCTGGAGATCCTATACTGAATACATAAAAAATAATAATAATAATTAAAAAAGAAAAAAAGTAATTGTTGGTTTTCCATAAAGGTCACATGAAAAACATTAGAGAAGTAGACAGCAAAAATCATTCTTAGTCCTATCACTTAAGCACAATCATTTTTTTTTAACATCACTATGTTGTTCGCCAAGTCAAGATGGAAGTTTCTGAACCAGAAAGTATATAGCTTCTGTAAGCCCATCTTGCAGAAGATAGCTGTATCTGGCAATCTTGTTTGAATTGAACTGTTGTATAGATGTTGCCTACTGGAGAGAAAGTGGCAATCCACACATTTTGAATGAATGAGTGAATGAATGAATGAATGAATGAATGAATGAATGAATGAATGAAGCGGCACCCAATGCCAGGCACTTGTACCCACACGCCCTTCTCCTGGGGCCACTATGAAGTTACCTAGGCTAACAATCCTGTGTATCCAAAGCAGGTACTGTTAACTGCAATTAGTTCCCACCAGCACCCACAAACAGAGGCAAATTCCTCGGATTATCTAGCTTCAAACACAGTGAGTGTTAGGAGTCTTTTCTAAACAGGAGTAAACAGTGTTTTTTGTAGAAAGGACACTTCAAGCTGAATGTGCTGCTGCTGTCATTGTAAACACTGGTGCCAGCATCCTGGGATGGGATAGATGACATTTTCCAGTGATGGGTTATCTATCCCATTTGCAGTGTGCCTGGTGTCCTGACCCCTGAGAGGAAGGGTCAGTTTTCTCTCCCCTTTATTCAAGGCATGAGCTAGTGCTACCTTGGGCCACTGGAGAGTGACAGATGCTACTGTGACATCAGATGCTAGGTCACAGTTTCTACATAGACTCTCCCCTTGCTCTGCCTGCCCAACTCCTGCTGTCAATACAGTCACCAGCAAGTGAGGAAGTCTGCACCTGTCCAACAGGAGAGACCCCACAGAGAAAAACTGAGGACATACGTTAACACCAGCCTCCAGCACTAGCATGAGCAAGCCAAACCTTCTGAGAATCTCTGGCCTCCAGCTGAAGCCCCAGTCAATGTGGAGCAGTCAAGCCACCACCCTCATCTTGCTTTGACTAAGTTTCAGAATCCATGTGGCTCATAAATGGCTATTTTGTGCTACCACCATTCTGGGGGTAATTGTCCCGCAGCCATAGGACCTGGAGCTTACACAGGCACCACATCAATGTCATCTGACTGAAGACAGAGAATCACTTCCACCAAAGTCAGTGTTCGCTTTGCAAAAACTTACCAGGAACCCTAGCTCTTGAGCTTTGAAAACTTTAATCTCAAAGCCCAGGTAAACACTTGGCCCAAGCTCTCCTTCCTGTGTCCTGACTGATTTCCCACTTTACAGCACCCTCAAGCCGGAGGCATCTGGCCAAGTATGTGCAGGACTACATGGAGGTCACCACGCTACTGCTGTAAGGTCCACCTCTTATCTCTCTTCTTCAGTGTCTTATCAGGGAGAGAAAGGCAAGGCCTTTCAGAATGAGACATGTAGACAGCTTGGCTTCCTGGAGCACCAGCACATCAGATGTCGAGGCAAGGTATTTGGATGCCTATTTGCTAGCATGCACACTGCCTGCCATGTTTAGTATTCTCTATCTGGCTATAAGTAATGCATGTTCAAGATTTTTTTAATCTGGACCACATAGAGTGATCAGTCCTGCTGACCCATCTTCCCATCCAGGCAGTAAGCACCATAATGCTTGGAAGGACAGTGGTGTGGCCACCTGACACAGTGCAGAGGAGACCACCTGACTTAATTCCAATGTCGTTGCTGTTGTCCAGCTGGGTAACTGGCTCTAGTCTCCCCATCCATGACATGCGGATGACTAACCTCAGCAGAATACTAATGAGCTAAGTAGGTGGAGGAAGAACTTGAACAAACTGATGCAGACACTCTAGGAATTAACCATTATCACCAAATGCCACCACATCCTCAATAGTTTTCTGTAGCCTTGATGGGGTAAGGAAATGGACAATGTTGAAAGCAAACTTTGCCATTGATTGCAAATAACAGAAAGCCATGATTTAAGGTAACTTCTATGAGAAGGAGAATTGATGACCTTACCCAACAAGAAGTAGAGGAGAGAGTACCAAAGTTGTTAGTGCTGGGATCACTTCGCTTCAAGAGTTTTTCATCCAAGAAAACTTTTGTAGAGTGTACTCTCCCCCCATGTTTTACCTTACACTTCATTGGCCACAGGTGGGTCACATGACCAAGGCCTATGCCCATCCATGACAAGAGGACTAGAATTAAATCATCATGATCATCTTGGACTCACCTGAAGCATTTACCTGAAGTGAGTCCAAATGCATGGACCTGGGAGAATCAAGGAGGACAGGGGTATTGTTGGTAAGAAACTGATCTTTCTTATTTCCAAAAGATGTCTACAGTGATATATACAATTGGATAACAGTCAATAAATTCAAGTGATAAAGAGTAAATGAAAGAAAAACTAAGGATACAGAAAATAAAGCCTGAAATGCAAGCAAGTACCAAATATGGATGTCACAACATCCTCTGAACTTGCTCATCAATCCAGGGACTTTCTCCAGAGGTTGGGGAGCCAAATAAAACCCATGAATATGTTCTTTATGTCCTGGTAACATTGCTTATTTGCTTCCCAGCTGCTCAGTTGGCATATGAACCCACTTGGTGTAACCTGAGGCTGAGCGCTTCATTTTAGCCCAGTTCTCCAGGTTGGAAGTGCACAAGCAGGTGTCCCATGGCTAAGCCTCTGGTGAGGAGCCTCCCGGCTGTATCCCACCATGGTGGAGAATTCTGCACAAAAGGAAAGGGCTGAGTGTGGCTGTACCCACATGCACTCACTCAAGAACTAACTCACTTCAGAAGACTTGCATTTATCTCTTCCCAGAGACCTAATCACCCTCCTCTAGGCTCCACCTTGTTAAACATTCCGCCACATCTCAGACTGTCACACTGGGGAGCAAACATGCAACACAGCAACCTCTATGGGACACGTCCAACCACAGTGATCTCCAACTTTGAACAATGAAATATTTCATAATTTTTTCTGAAAACCTGTACTTCTGGTTTCATTTTTTAAAAAATAAAATCCCAAGACACAACAACACTGGGCCAGCTTTCCCACTTTGCAGGTGTAAACAGCTGCCACCTCTACACCATAGCTGTGTTCTTTTCACAAGACACCCCCATCCCTGTTTCCTCACTCTTGTCTGCACCACGTACAGACCTTAGAGAGTGTGATCAGAACTAGACCCTGGAATGGAGCTCACAAGTTCCCTGGGTGAGCAAGGGCACTCCCGCACTGAGCCTGGGCCTCACAGCATGGCCACAGTGGAGTGGAGAAACATCCTTCACTACTCCCTTGCTTACAGAGCCCAGGAAAGACCCACAGAATTGCTTTGATCTCTTTGCAGAACCAGGAGACAGAAATGCAGGGGATCTTGTAGCAGTTTGACAAAGGAGAAAGGAGGCCTTAGATTCTTCTAGAAAGAGTCCAGAAGCACTTCCCATTAGTGAAGGCTGGGTCTGGAAGAGAGAAGAGTCTGCCTCAGTTACTGTGAAATAAAGAGAACAGCAAACACTCTGAAACAAAAGCCAGCTTTGCAGAACAAGTCTGATTTTGAGAACAATTCTAAAATCCAGCATTATTTTGAACTCTGATTTTTGACTCAACAGTTAAAGAGGGCTCAGACTTAAAGAGATGTTTTCTGCCTTCTGATTCAGCCTTTCTGGGCAGCCATATGTCTTCCGGTCCAAAAATGTCCACTGACTCCAGCAAGTGCTTAAAAATTCAACCAGGAATGTTTTAGTCATATTCCTTCAAATGTGAAACCCTCTTCGCAGAGCCAGGTAAAGGGGTTCCCAAGCAGATGTCTATTCCGAAGGGCTGGTCCAGCCCCCTGTCCATCTCCACCCACACACTGCTGACTCTCAGAGGTTAGGTAATGATAGTGACTCAGGCAGACAAGAATGTGAGTTATGCGATCTGCAACCCAGATCTCGCCCACGTAAGGTTGTTGTTCAGCCCACCACAGCCAGCCTGAAAAGGGGACGGCATCTTCCTTCCAACGGAGGCTTTAGCAGCATTTTTGTGTTTGTGAACACAAAATGTGAAGTAACATTCATCCAGTTAATGGAACAGAGGGGTAAAGGGAAAGTTTAGACCCGGCCAGCAAACTTGCCTTGTATGCCCGCAACACACACCAGCCCACACTATCTTCCCACTGGCCACCAGTCTGCACCTGTCTCCATCAGAGTGATGACAGCCGGCAGTGAAGTGGATCAGGAACCAGTTGATATAGGTGTTAAGGAAAGCAGTTAGAAGCCTATGATTCCCACCACAGTCCTTGGCGGACCCTTGAACCAAGATCTGTGTCCCAGAATCCATCCCACTGTTTGGCAAGCGGGGCTGCTCACGTTTGCTCCACCTGGAGTGGGGAGCAGAGCCACCGTCAGGAGCCAGTGATTCAGCTAGGAGAGGGAAGCACAGACAAGCTCCAAGAACGACTGAGGCAGGAGGCCTGACATCAAGCGTCCTCAGGTCCTGGAGGTGAACCCCAGAAGGCACCAGCCTTCTGCACCCACCTCCTGGGCCTGTGTCTCCTAGGTTCATTTTCACAAGATCTTGCCAGAGCAGAAATCCTAGAGGAAGAGAGAAAAACCTAGAGTGTAGGGAGCTAGCAAAATGGTGAAGAGCAAGGCTCAGAGGACAGCACAGATGGGAAACGCGGCCCAGTTTTGTGGAACCTTGGATGCTGTCAAGCATCTTGCCGTTCCATTGAAGGACAGCAAAGGAGTGCAGGCTGTGAAGGGGAAAGGAGGGGGTGAGCGAATCTGTGAATTTGCTCCCATTCCCCACCCAGATGCCTAACCCCTGAGATGCACTGGAATGTGTGCAAACACAGGACTGAAATTAACACGTCAAGTAAGATTTACCTTTGATTGAAGGATTGAAAGGAGTCTATAG
Organism: Ctenomys sociabilis; assembly: GCA_004027165.1. Classification (NCBI taxonomy): domain Eukaryota; kingdom Metazoa; phylum Chordata; class Mammalia; order Rodentia; family Ctenomyidae; genus Ctenomys; species Ctenomys sociabilis. The sequence goes on along the minus strand of PVKA01016850.1, from coordinate 5,665 downwards.
ATGCAATGAATTAAGTGAGAAAAATATTCCTGGCCTATCTTTATGAAGAAGTAAACACTATGCAAACTTCAGAATCCACTACAAAATAATCTTAGTTACCCACTAGGGTCAGTTTCAATGAGTTCTGGTATTTCTTAGCAGGGAGAAGTTAAGGCAAGTCAGAAAGTAGTTGTTATATTCTTATCTACAGAAACAAAGATAAAATAAAGATTATTAAATAAGTACCTTTTCCATGTCAAGTGCTACCTGTAAATGATCTTTTTTCCTTTCAGTCCTTCAAGCTAGATATTATCTCTATTGGGAAATTTAAAAAATCAAGACAGAGATTGAACAATTTAGCCAACATCATAAGCTGCTACATGACCGAGCAGGATTTGAGCTCAAGTTTCTATGACAACAGTAAAGATAAGAGCATTGACTAAGTGCTTCCTGACCTCTTACCTGCATTGCTTCATCTGACTTTAACATGGTGCTAGTCATGTATTATGATTGTGCCCATTTTCCAGATGAAGAACCAATAAGAAAACAGCCTAAAGTCTCACAAGCACAGAGAGGAAGAGTCAGGCCTGAACCCCAGATCAAGGTGGCCTCCAGCCCACCCACTGCCCATCACTCTACTGCCTCCCTCACCTCAGCACAGAGGCACAGCACTCTTAACATGACTCCCCGATATTTTTAAGGCCCTTAGCCTTTGGAGACAGCCCAACTTCCCTTTATACCAAAGACATTTTGACTTATTTCTATGTACCACAAATAGTTATTAGCAAACATTCTTTCCTGGGAAAATGTGTTTAACATTCTGCTTTTAACCTTTTGCAGCAACCCAATAAAATCAAGGTCATGGGAAATATTGTCCCTAAGAACACGTGGCTAAAAGAGAAACAAGAGACAGTAAGTTATCTCAGATTTGAAGGGCTTTACCAGGAACATCCTGAAGTGATTTTATTTGAACCAACTGTGAGATCTACAAGTATCCTGAGAGATACAAGCCTTAGATTTGGCACAAGTAAATCAAAAATTGACAAGTGCTATCAGTGCAATTTGTTGGTGGATAGTATCCACGTTGAGAGAAATCATGATCCTCTAAGCCCACACCTTCCTTCCAGAAAAACAAGGGAAGTGAGAATCATCAAAGCCAGAGTTTTCTCCTCACACCAGTCTAGCCCTTTCACTTAGCAGCCCTGAGTCTTGCTTCAGCAAATCCAACCATTATTAATATTTGCTATGAAGGACAGCCAATGTCCTGTTGATATTGGTCTCTGATACAGTAGTCACAAACTGCAGGTGGCTGTCTAGATGGAAATTCATTAAAATTCAGGAAAATGTAAAATCCAGCTTTTTAGTCACACCAGCTTTCAGTCACACCAGCACACTGCAAATGTCAGAGAGCCACCTGTGCTGAGCGGCTGCTGACATAGTGAGGCAGACCTGGAACATTCCCGTCATCCTGAGCAGTGATTTGGGTCTGTTCTGGGGGAATCTTAGATGGACAGAGCTCTCCTTTCATGGTTGTTTGAGTTCTCATTCTCCAAGAGGCAGATTTGGGGTGAGGATTAAAGTCTGAGTAATCTATCCAAGAAGGGAAGGTGGCATAGGGAAGGAAGTCATTGCGAATGAAGAGCGAGTACACGTGGAATGTGCATCTTGGAATTACCCCACCTAGGCAGCAAGGGAGCCAAGGTAACTATATATCATGCCTGCAGGCTGCTTTCCACTTCAGAATACTTTAGTCCTTCTGATCTACCTGCAGGTAGGCTGAGGTTGGTTAGACAGGTCCTCAGTCTCAGAGGCAGGGCTTTAAGAAGTTTTAAGAAAGATGAATGCTGCACAGCACTGCCTGCCTCAGAGGTTCTTACAAGGCACCTTCACCCATGAAGTCTGCCTAAAACATGACGATGTTTGTATCTGAGGCAAGAAAATCTCCCTTAGGAGATGTCAAGGGAGAAAGGAGGAGAGAACTAAGAGGAAAAAGCTCAAAGATGCTTAGTATTGCTGATTTCACACAGCACTAAAGTTTAGTCGATGAGAAAACATAAGAGGATCATGCACTGTCCCTGGGGTGCTGGGTGTGTTACAAGATGTGCCACAGGGGTTACAACTTTAATCATGAGCGAGCCCGGGGTGACTCACTCACATGGTAGGTGTCCCAGAATTGAAGTGTCCAAGCTTCCCCTTCATTGTGGAGAGGAAAGGATCTGGAAGCCCAGCGCAGCCCCCTTGTTATGGGATGAATTGTAGCACATCCCACCCCCGTGATGCAGTCCTGATACCCAGTACCTGTGATCATAACCTTATTTGGAAATAGTCTCTGCCTAAGTAAACGAGCACCGGGAGGGTGCTAGTCTCACATGATCAGCACCCTTAACAAGATCAGGGAGGCCTGGGCACAGTCAAACTTACAGATGCACACAGGGACAATGATGGGAAAAGACAGGCAAATGTCAACTGCAAGGCAAGAATGTCAGATGCTACCAGAAGGTAAGAAAGAGGGACAGAATGAGTGTACCCTCACAACTCATCCTCACAACTCACAGAAGAGTCAGTTCTACTGATCTTGGACTTGTAACCTCTAAAATGAAGAGAAAACATGTTTCTATGGCTTTGGTCCTTTGTGGTACATTATTAGGCAGTGCTAGTAAACTATCGTGTCTCTGGAAATCTCCTCCCCTTTGTATTATCTTTCCAAGAGCCCCCTCTTGCCTAGCAAAAGAATAGGAAACAACAGAGCTTAAAGTGTGAGCTAGTGCCTGTGTCTCCCTCCTGAGTGAGAATGTGTGACTTTGAGCAAGTTACTAAAATTCTTCATACTTCAGCTCCTTAGTGGTAAACTGAGAAAATCATCAAGCCACAGGATTTTTATAAGAAAGAAAAGGGGCAAAATGGATGAAGTGTCTAAGGCAAAGCCCCAGCCCAGAGACCTTGGACTGACACGTGAGTGTTGGGAATTTGTAGAAGCCAGGCCCCTGCTATGCCAAGACTCAGGCTTGAAGGAGAGAAGCGCTGCTTTGGAAGGAAGTCTTTTAAGTAGGAATTAGAGAGAGAGAGGAGGCTAGGGAGCTTAAGGGTGAGCAAGCCTAGGTTCTTCCAAAGTGCGGAGACAGGTGCAGGAAGTTGCCCCTGGTTTATCCTCTGGTTCCAGCCTTTGCTACAATAGGCTTTGTCTGACTTGGCAGAGCAGCGTCTGCCCTCCAGCAGCTCCCTGCTCTTTCCCAAGTCTTCCTACCCAAGCCCTCTTGTGTGTTGGGTGAGATGACATACAAAAGCCTATTTCAGTGAAAGGGGCTAGGAGCTAATTCACTTACCACCCCCACTTCCCACCTTGACATGGGCCTGGGATGAAGGCATTGTGCCTGATTCTGAGGGCATAGGGGAACTGCATGGCTCAGAGCTCTGGCAGTGGCAGTGAGCTCCTGTTTACTGCTGTTGTCCCTCACCCAGGTCATATCCTCACTCTCCACCTGCCTCCTATGATCACCTCTCAAATAAACTGCATCCATATTCAAGTCTTGAGCTCTGCCTCAAAAGTCAGCAGTCACTGAGGCCAGATGAAGACAAACATCAGGAGCAAAGATACAAAGACCTGAAGGTTGGGATGAGGACATAGAAAACCTGAGAGGCCAGCTTGTTTTACTGGTGTGTCCAGGAGCCAAGCTAGATCCCTGAGAGTTAGGGGTGGTTGCCAGGTGCCAAATCACAAAGGCCGCTGTGTGCTGGTGAAGTTCCTGGCCCTGTCCTGTACATAATGGAGAGTGCTAAGAAGCCAAGAGGGTCAGAGGAGAAGCACACTGAAAGGTGACCTGCTCAGAAATGCTTCTGAAAGGAGAAATATGTTGTGTGTGTAGGGTGGAGCCTGGAGACCAGGCTGGGGGCATCAAGACACACTAGGAGGCCAAAGCCATGACCCAGGTGAGCCTCGAGGAGAACCTGAGCTAGCCAGAAAAGCATGAAGATGGCTGGAGGAACAGGCCAAGAAATATTTTAGATGGAAAGTTCATAGCATGGCCAGTTCATTGCTGTGTTCCCGTGACCTTCTCAACTTTTGTGTTGAAAGTTCTGCAAACTGGGAAAACCCCTCAGTCCCAGAAATAGGGAATGATTTATTACGACACATTCAGTAGAGCTGATTGAACCCCCCCCCCTCACCATGGGGTTGAGAGAGAGGAAGGAATCAAGAATGATTTACCTGTTTCAGGCTTAAGTAATTTTAAGAGTTGGCATCACCTGTGAAAGTGAACAGAAGATATACTGGCTTTGAAAATGAGGGAGTGCCTTGGGTTTAGGACAAGTGGGATGGGATATCTTAGGACTCATAGGTAAAAGCAGAAATATTTGGGATTTAGCAAGTGATGGAAGAAACTGTGGGCACAGTTGAGATCACCCTGGGAAAGCCAGAGGGTGAGCTAAGGTGACCATGCATCCCATTTTACGGATGAGCAAACCACATACTTCTACTAGTTTAAAAAAGGATGATCAACCCCTGAGATGGATGTAAAGGCTATACTGATTCTAGGATGTCTTCAATATCTCCCATGATGCTTAGAATTTGTTGACCAATGCAGCTGTTTGTCACCTAGCAGTGCACAGAGTCCCAGAAACAGGGAAGATTCAATGCAACTCCCAGGAGATTGTGAACACAAGTCTCCCTGTATCTGAAGCTCACTATGTGATGGAGTGATTACCCCCAGCCAGAAAGTCTGGTGTGAGCAGACGAGCAGGTGGGAGGAAGAACCTGGAGCTGCGTGGAGAAATGAAAGTATATGCCACTGAGCTTGGGAGGTGCAGTATAGGCTTCAGCATTCAACTCCCTCATGGATTTGCCCAAGACAGGCTGTGACGGCTCTGAATTTATCTCCAGAACAGGGACCGAGGCTGCTACTCCATGCTAAAGCACTTGCCTGGCATGCACAAGCCGCTCAGTTTAATTAGTCACACACACACACACACACACACACACACACACACACACACACACACACTGAAAAAAGGAAAAGCAACTGCAGTTCACCTTGTTGCATTTCTCTACAGTAAGTGTTCTTATTGTACACAATCCTAGATTCTTTAGCTTTCTGGGGACCCATAAGCCAACCCAAGTAATAGTCACCATCATAATTGTTCATGTCATTGATTACATTCTACTTCATACTTTTCTCAATGCTTTATATGTATCAACTTTTCTAGTCTTTACAGTAACCTGCCAAGGAACCGCCTTCATTACCATCTTGATTTTTACATATGAAGAGATTAGAGCAGGCAGGGGTGAGGCAGCTTGCCAATGTCAGCCAGCGCCAGTGTGCGACCAACATGGTGGCACTGACTACCAAATGCAAGGCCGCTCCTGCTGGCTCGGAAGCCAGTGAACATTGGGTCCAAGATATTGCTGCCCTCCCAGTCCCGAGCTGGCGAGGCCGCAGAACACCCTCTGCTCTCAGATGGGCAAGGCTTTCTCCTGCTGCCAAGCACCAACCCCTCCTCTTCCCTGCCACCAGCTGAGGCACAGGTGTCCTCGCCTTCCCTCATCACTTTTCAAGAACTTCCTGGGATTCTCTTTCTTGCCTTTAAAACCAATAAAAAAAAAAAAAAAAAGAGACCAATATCCTTTATTGTATGCCCTTCAAGGGCATGTCAGACCTTTATAGAGTGTTAGGTCCTACACGTGCTACATGCT
>PVKA01016849.1:0-47050 GCA_004027165.1 Ctenomys sociabilis | reverse complement strand
CTAAATTCAATCCCCGGTTCTGCCAAAAAATAAATAAATAAATAAAAATAAAAATCTTTGCCGGGCGTGGTGGCGCATGCCTGTAATCCCAACACTCGGGAGGCTGAGGCAGGAGGATTGTTGTGAGTTCGAGACCAGCCTGAGCTACAAAGTGAGCTCAAGCCCAGCCTGAACTGCACAATGAGACCCTGTCTCAAAAAAGACAAAAAAAAAAAAATATTCAAAGCTCCAAATACATTCATGTGCACAAACACAGTAATTGTTATGGAGGGCCTGATTTTTAAGAATATATTAAATTTTGAGACACAGTATTGACATGAGAATATCCATCAGGCTACTCTTTAGGGAAACGTGAAATTGGAAAGAATTCACACGTTTGACAGTGGTACATGGTATAAGTAAATTATAGCATATTCATGATATGCATTATTAATCTGAAAATGTCACTGGGCTCATTTATTCTAAAATTTTATAGAATTTTAATATTTCACAAAATCAGCAAAGAAGATATTAAATTATAGTTATACCATATATTTTCATGTATGAAAATGTTATCAGGAAAACCTATACAGAACATGAAAAAATATTAATAGTGAGTTTGTTTTCCTGGCAGTGAAGGATTGATGTGAGTGTTTTTTATTTTCTTAAATAACATATATAGCAGCTTTGCCTATATTGATTCAGAATTAAATGAAATGTACTTGAACTATTGCTATTTTATAAATAAAAAGTTTACTTCAGATACAGAAAAATTAAAATATAAAATATAAAATTTAAACTTATTCCATATGAAATATGCATGCTCAGTTTCATACTTTTTGTGGAATAAAAATAATGTAGCTTGTAATCCCAGCACTGGTGAGGCTGAGAAGGCAGGATCACTATAAGTCTGAGCTGTGTAGTGAGACCCTGTACCAAAAAGTAAATAATAAAATAATGTGGCAAAGGTTGTATGGATGGTTTGTTGCATATATGTATGGAGAAATTAATAAATTTAATTAAAGAAACAGAGAGGGATAAAAAATTGACAGCATAGAAGATTCATCTGTATATAATATTAGTTTGTATGAATGGAGTCCATAGCAAAGTTTGTTCAGTAGTAGGGAGACAGAAACAATATGACTAAAACAATGTAGGAATCAATACATTGATTAGTAACAAAGGCATTTTAGAGAAAGTTTAAAAGGATGCATTATGACTTTTTTATTTAAAGAACAATTGATATATAGAGATATGAGCTTTGTTTCTGGAATGAGAGAGTGTAATGATCTCAACACTTGACTGCCCTTGTCAGATACAAAAGTTACATTTCTTGTTATGTATAGATCTTGCTTTATCTTGGTCTGAACCATCCAGCAGAAAAGTATAGAAACGAGGTATGAAAAGTGAAGCTATGTTAATATGCTGAGCTATGGAAGGCTAAAGTCATCAGATTCAGACGTTGCTAGTCCTGTGGATAACCCACTACTGTTGTGGACTACTGGACTATATTGGAATATTTTGCTCAATTCATTCATCTATAATATTTGGTTAGTAATGGAATACCCATCTCTGACAAAATTAAAGAACAAAAGGTGATATAAATGAATGACTACTTTGTATGTGTATATGTAAAATAAGATAGATATATAGCTAGTTTCTCTTAATTCAATAAAAGAAAGATTTGTACTAATAGTGTTTGGACAGGATATCATGTCTGCATCTTGTGCTATGAATGACTACTACAAAGGCAGCAATATGCAATGTATTAATTGTAACTGTCCTACTAACCTGTTTTGTCGCTCATTGCAATTTTTTTCTCAATAAAATTAATAAAAAATGAATGAAGTTAAAAAAATAAATAAAACTAACACTTGCCAATAAAAAATAAACTAGAAAAAAGCAAGGAATGGGCAGGAACCTTAGGAAAGAAACCATGTTAAACTGCATGGAGCTTTAGGATAATCCAATGCATTACATTTTGGTGATCTAGTAAACTGGCTGGTTACAGAATACTTCATTGATGCCTTACATAATGTGCTCTTCAAACTTTCTGTTTTTGTATTTTATATTGAGGAAGACATGCATTCTGTTTTCACTGTCTGTATCCATCCAAAATGAGTAGCATACTGCTCATTTATTTATTTATTTTTAGGGCAGGTTGGCCTAACCGATGGGCAGGATGGTCTGGCATGTGCTGCCGGGGTTCCAACTGCAGTCCCCTGCACCTGTCTTAGCTTGCCTAAGCAGGCTCCTTAGACCATTTACCTATCTCACAGGCCCCCAAGTAGAATATTATTTACTTTTTTTTTTTTTTGCAGAACTGGGTATTGAACTCAGGCCCTTTCACTTGCCAGGGAAGTGCTTATTCTACTGAACCATCTCACTGGCCCCAATATTTGAAAATTTAACTTTATTAAAGTTAAAACACTGCTCAAACATTTTTATCACCTTTGCAATACCTTTATTTTTAAGATTGAGCCAAACTTTTGTTTTGTCCCTGAAACAAACTGCAGTATATGTTATGGAAGAGTAGAAATTGTTTTTAAAAAGTTCTACTATATAGAATGAATTGTACAGAAGAATCATGTCATAAATTTCAGAGAAAAATATCGAAATAATCCATGCATGAAAATTAATAAGTAAAACTGAAGAGAAATGAACAAAAGCTCTACTCCTAACTAGATTGAAAAACAATGTGACAAATTAGAGCCCTTTAATAAAAGATGACAATTTCTTATTAGTTTCATATACTAGAGAGACTGAAAATTTTACCATTATTTTACCTATTTATTCTCTTATTTGATATAAATAAATTGTAAGCTTTTAGTTTAATCTCAGACTAACAGAGAATATCTGTAAAATATTTGAGCTTTGTGTATAAATATTCTAAGTGAATTATTGATGATTTTCTTTATTTCTTATTTGACCATGCATTTTGATAGAGACAAGGGTAACATACATGTTTTTTTTTTCTTATTTTATTCTTTTTTATTTTTTTAAATTTATTTTTTATTTTATTGAAGTACAAATATCAATCAGACAGTTTCAAGACACCTTAACAAGACAGATTCATTAAATTAATACATTGCAAACTGTTTTCATAATGTTTTGGTATTGTACAAGGTGCATACATGATATTATATTTACAGATATTATTTTAGCAGATGTCTCTTTTCAGTAAATTAAGAGTGTAGCTTCTTACTTATCTTATTTTTTATACCTGAATTATATCAAAAATTCAATAATGATTTTCCTAGTGGATGACCATAGCACTAGAAGCCGACATAATACCCTGTCCAACCACCATTAGTGCGGATCTTGCCTCGCATAGAATTATGTAGAAGCACAGCGTTATCTATCCCAACTGTACTGTCTATACACACACACCATGATTTTTTCTTTCTACACCCCTTCCTTTGTCTACACCTGTCAAAGGTGGGCACTTCATTAACATTCAACTAACTTAGGTGCTTGAACTCGACACCACAATCCATCACAGTCCAGTATTCCACAATAGTGAGTTATTCAAAGAAGTTGTCGACCATAGCCATTTACAGCTCAGCTTAATATTATGGCCCTGCGATGTATACTTCATTTTTATACTTTTCTGCTGGATGGTTAAGACCTAGATAGAGCAAGACTTATATACCAACACGTGAACTTTATATTTCTTATGTGGTCAGTGAAGTCCTCTCAGGGTTTATCTTGTAGTCCTGTACATTATTCTGTAGATCCTTTGAAATCAAATTCCAGAAACCATGGTATAAATTTTCAAAATGAGATTGTAGAACAGTGACAATGGTTAGTACACTGCATCTTGTTATCTTCAGTGTGGCTGCATATTACAAGGTGTGGAGAAATGATCCCATAATATAGGCATAAACTATTGCTTTGAATGTACAAATAGAAATTAGTAGTATACTTTGTTAATTATTATGCATGTGTATAAATGTCATTTATCTATTTTTACTTTTCAGTTACTTCTTTGCTGATTTTCCTCATTCCAATTTTTCTTTCCTTCTGAGCATTTTCTTCCCATTTCACAAACATTTAAATGAAAGCAGTGACATCAGTGAAAGGAAAAGATGGCGAGAGCAAATGCTAAACATGAAGTACGCCTTTTGTCCCATTTCGATAGTGACAGATTCTCCTCTTAGGAAGCAGCACTGCACAGAGCCTCAGAGACTTGGAGAGTTTTCCTGAGGAACTTGTGTCTGCAGTCCAGCCAATCACCAGCCCTGTGCTGAGTGCACACGACTGAGGGTTTCTTTAATTTCTCCTGACTTCCTGCAAAAGCTGCGGCCTCTTTAAGTTTCAGGGTTATCTAAATGTGGGATCTTATAACAAATTGTCTTATTATTACATTTCTAAAGGAGAAGCGAGTGTACAGCAGCATTAGTTTCTCAATGCTCTGCTCAGCTTTCTTCCTATTTCTGATATTAATTGTGCATGGAAGAGGACAACACCCAAGAGAATTGATTGATATTTATGATTGGAAACATAACATCAGCTAAGCTAAACCAATTGCTTGAGATACTCAATTAAAAATGATAGTGGTCTCTCTCTCTCTCGCTCTCTGGCTGTCTCTCCCTTTCTCTCTCTGTTTCCCTAACTCCCTCTGTCTGCATCTGTCTCTCTCTGTCTGTCTCTGTCTCTGTCACTGTCTTTCTGTCTGTCTCTCTCTCTCTCACACACACACTCTTGTTCTTCCATTTTGTTTTTAATATACTTCGTGGACTTCTCTATGGTGTGGTATGCCTGGTCTTGGGCTCGCGTAGTATGACATACCAGGGATAGAATCTTTGTCCTTCTCCTTTCACAGGCAGGCACTTAAACTGCTAAGCTACCTCTGAGGCTGTCTTTTCTTTTCTCTAAAGTAACATTTCTAAGGTCAATGGCCTTACACATTAGACTTTGGTGCACTTACACGTGTGTTATCAATTTATTTCTCAGTCTTTTTGAGATTCCTCCCATTTCATTTAGAAGCTCAGATTCCCTTCAAATAAGTTCACTGTAGAAGAATACTGATATACATTTGTGCTTAGTTTCACCAATTTGGTTTCTCTGTCTTTTCTTTATTTCTTTGATATCCTTTTATTTTCTTTAAATACTATCCTTCATTTTGATAGCACATCTTGCTGAATATGAAATAGGAGAATGATTTTTTATGGAAATTATGGGACATTCTTAATGATAGGAGGAGTGGGATGGACCAAGAACCTGAATACCTGACTATTCTGTTCATAAATTTGTCCAAGGTTTATAAACCAACGATTGAACTTTGACGTGGCTCGGCTGGCCAGCTCTGCACTGGCGAATTGTGTCTTCTACCATGCTGCTGACTATGGAAGGACAAGTAAGAGGTATGTGTGATACTCAGAGATTTGCTGGTTTATTCAACACTCCTGTGTGGTTTACACTTTAGCTACTAACCGGATACTTGTGACTTAATTGTGTTGGAAGAACTATGTCATTGTGTAGAAAGCAATTGCATAGGAAACAGTAGTGTTCTGAGATGCTCAAAGGTGCAGTCTTCAACATTCTGGATAGCAGATATACATCTATATATAGATGTATATATAGATTTGCTAGGTTGGTTGAAATAAAACAGCTGCTCACAGTGAAAAGGAAATGGCGATGATTTCATACCTTCCTGATGTCCTTGATGATATTTACAGAATTATAGGCTAGAAATAGTCATAAATTTTTCCTGTACATAACAAACTCTTTGTCTATTTGGCACTATATTAGACAGTGAAACTCTTTCAGATGACCAATATGCAGAGAACTGTGTTCAGAGCTCAAAAATATTCAGGTGAGAATTTCTCAGAAAACACTCCCAATTTATCTACCTGTAGAGAATATTTTCTATGCATATGTTATCTTTTTGGCTACATTATATTAGAATAACGTCCAGAAATTTGATTTACAGGACCATATGTTTTAAAAAACTAAGTATGTGAAATGACTGAGCCTCATTCTTTTAATTTGATAATGAAATGCTTTCATTCCAGCATAAAAAATGGCTTAGGTTTATGTTAGACTTTTTGTGTTCCCCATGAGTAGCTTTAGTATTTGTATAGTTTCATTATGGACATTTCAATCACATGTCAAAATCTCTTTGGAAACGCATCTCCTCATGATCATATTTCTCCCTCAGAAATTGTCTGCATTGTCACAAATGAAGGAACAATCAATTTTTAATTTATAGACATAAGTTATTGGTAGCATGGATATCAATGTTTTCTAAGTTAATGAAATAACAAAATAATGTCTACACCATAAGCCTGCTCCTGTGCAAAGACATGGCCTCCAACTGTCATCATTTTAAAGACTGATGTTTTATCCAGCAACAAAATGTATAAAGTCAACATCCATGGATCACAGATATTCTCTACAACAGATGGGCACAAGTGTTGAACATTTTATCCATCTTGCACACTGCTGTCATCGCTGCTGCTCAGATGCAGCCTGAGAAGAGCCAGCTGAGCAGTATGAGGCAGCAAAGGGCAAGGACTGCAGCATTGTAGTGCTGCGTCTCCTCCCTGCTGAAGACAGGACTGGATCAAATCAAGTGACCCCTAGCAGCCTTGTGAGTCACTGAAATAGCCCGACGATTCCAAAGACTCAGACTATTTTTCAGGATGAATCTGAAGCCTGAATGCAGAAAACACATTAAAGTTGTCAGAACAGGTCACACAAATGAAGTTGAGGAAGCTGACTGAGCAGTTCCCAGCCACGGCACTGTCTTGCTGATAGCGTTTCCTTCACAGTACAGGCAAGATGCAATAGTATGCTTATCTTTTATCAGAAAGGAAGACAAAGAAAACATACACTGGTATTCCAGGTATTTCAGGTTTCAATATCAGGTTGTGCAACATAAATTACAGTGTCTCAGAGAATCACACTGTTTACTATTTGTAGAAAAACTCATGAGAACAATAATGTTTAAGAGAATGACTTAACGACCCCTGAGCATGACTTCTGCATGACTTAGAAGGAAGTCCTCAAGTGGCACAGTGCTGCTTGCCTAAAAGTGCTGATACCGCCAGGCAATGCTGAACACCAGCAGCAGACACAGGAAACTGCTGGTCACTGCTGTGCTGGCTGACACTGACCAAGGGTCTGGGTAGACAGCTCGTGTCCCAGCCACATCAAACTCTCCAGTAGGTGAAAAATCAGTCTTGGATTCTTAGCTGTGAGAGAGACACTACCTCTGAGAAATAAAATGTCCTAGAACCACACAGTTTCCTAACCGTGTTCCCGTACAGTTCCGACTTGATGTTTAAATGTAGGCAGCAGAAGGAATCAGTTCTCCATCTCACTTGTTGCTCTCCTTCTCATGCACCATAAGGCACAATGTGTAACCAGGTTTTCTCTCCAGGATTCATCATGATAACTATGACAAATAGAGCATCTGTGAGTACCTTCTGTTTTGGTTTAAGCAGGGTCGCTCCTGCTGCTGCTGCTCATGTCCAGCCTGCTGCTGTGCCAAGACGTGGCCTCCATTGTCTGCGACCAGAAATGCATGCAGTACTATGGAGAGCAGATTCTACCCATGATCACCCATGCTCATGACATGTTATACATCAGTAAATCACTAAAGGAGGAATATGTAAGTACATGTCTGTTGCTCTGTCCAAAAGAAAGATTTCAAAATAATTGAGCTTCTTAAAAATTAAAATTTGAAGTCTGCATCCTCCAGATTTCCAATAATATATGTTAACAAGTAAAAGAAGGTAAAAAAAAAAACCTTGAAGAAGAAATTTTCATGGAATCTCACTTTATCAAAAATGATTTAAATACTTTTTTAAAATTATAAGTGTTAAGACAGATTCAATATAATTTTCACAAAATAAGGAGCGAATCCAAGCCCCTTTATTCAGGACACAGCAGGACCACTGGTTAGGGCTCTTGTGTCCTGGGCCACAGCTCAGCCCTCTTCACAGAATGCACTGCAAACATCCGAGAACTGTGGCTAGCTTTGCGGTAAGGCAGAGGGATCAAATGGAATTAACCTAAACTCATTTCATGCCAGATGGAAGAGCCAAAATCGGGAGCTTTTGGAAACCTCATCATTCTGGGACACATTATTTTCTGATTTCCCAAGTAGGTGCCTGTAAGCATAACAGAAAGACAATGCGATTTGTGGAGATAATTCATTCTTTCTTTCACAAAATCACCTGGAAAACGTGTTGCTCTGTATTGCAGGTCAGTGATGTGGTACTGAGCAGGGTAGTGCTTGGTCCCACAAAGGCCTCCGAACAGAGCATCTCCCGGTGTGCACATACTGTGCTCCATGCCTTGGTTAAAGTCTTCTCCTGCTGCTGCAGCTTCCCGCTTCCCACACCTGCCTCCCTGTGCATCACTGGAGTGCAGCTTCAGGGCGTGGTGTTCCTGGTCACCACAGGGAAGGGTTGTGTACTTACCGTGCATCTGTGATTTTCCTTACATTTCTCAGTGACCTCTTCCTCTTATCTCTGTATCCAGTCAGCTCCTCATTTTCATTTCCGTTGCTTTTTTTAAATGATACAAGGGATCGAACTCGGGTCTTTGTACATGTCAAGCAAGCACTTATATTGTTGGGCTCTTTCTCTTGCCCCAGTTCTTTTTTTTTTTTTTTTTAAAGTAAATAATCTTTACTCACGTGATCCTGAAAAGTGACACTGACAACACTCACATTTTTCCCTTCAGTAGAATTTAAGATTTTGTAGTAGTTTTTCCTCTGAGAAATATGAATATAAAAGCTAAGGAAATTATGAGGTCCTGCCACTTTGGATGCATTTTATGTCATAATTTCAAGTAGTATATTTTAGCAAATATTCAATGATCAATAGTCAATAAAATGCTGTAATTTGTTAGAAGGGAATCCATTAAGTTTCAAATCAAAGCATATTGAACAGATATTTAACAAAAGAGAAAATAAATCATGCTAAAAAGAAAAAAATATAAGCAGATGTATAAAAAAGATGGAACACAAGTATGGAAGAAAGGAACTTCAATATCACCTATAGGCTGGGGGTAGAGCCCGGTGACATGAACACCTGCCTGGCAGCCGAAGGTAGTGAGCTTGATCCCTGGTACTATGAAAACAAAAACAAAAACAGAAAAAAAATTGCACCCATAAATGACATTAGTTCATTGAAAATATATTTCAAATGATTTAAAATTCTTCCAAAACAAACCTGAAGAGAAGATAAAATATTCTATCCAATTCTCCCCTGATCAAATGCATCATTTTAAAAGCAGGTGACAAAGTACCTGTAGCTCTATGTCAGATATTTCATTGACCCTGCCTACATGAAGTGACCTAATTCTAGAACGGATGAGCATACATGGCCAACTTTCCAAGGAGCAGGTGCCCAGTATCACTCTCCCATGCCTTCAACATGAAGATCAAAGCCTTCCCAATAGCTGTGCATCTTCACTTTCAAAAATTTTCTGAGTCTGGTCATCGGGACACTTTGGTGTATGATTACGTCTTTTCTCATGGGCTCATCTCATGACTCATCTTATAATGAAGTAGCAGTTTTGATACACTCAAACTTGATAGGTTCTATCAACAATGAAACATCAGTATAGTGCAACTGTCTGTTTTTGTGTAGTTCGCATTTTGAAGAATTTCACATCATGCAATTTACTAATAATCTCAAAACTGATTCAGTGTTTAAGAAATTATATTTTCTTCTATCTTTCTAGGACAAGAAATATTTCAATGGATCATGCTGCTTAACTGAACCTTTCGATGTTTGCCACACAAGTATCATCACTGCTCCGTATGATAGTAGCTCCGACTGGAGGATGAAAGTGAGTCCTGCTCCCAGCTCTGCCAGAGCAGTTGAGGCGGTGCACTGACCCTGCTGTCTTCTGGGCTTCAAGAGGCTCTGTAGTCAGGTTAACAGCCGTCACATCTGTGCAGAAAGACAGAAGAAAGAGAAAACTGGGAAAGGAATATTACGTGATGTAGTAGATAAGGCATATGCAAAAGCAAAAGTTAGTTTGAGCTGGATCCATAAGTTGTTCAAGCTGATAATGATAGTATAGCCAACCTCTTTTACCTGGGATTAAATACGATGTACTTTAGGAAGGTTGCAATGAATAGGAAAATCGTGTCTATATGCAAGAAATGTGGGTGAAGTTTTTTCACACAGGACACTGGGTTCTCCTGCATGGGCAGTATTTCTGTATCAGTGACCACTGACCCACGTGTAGTATCTCGTCAAAGCACAATACTCACTTTCCTTTTCTGCTTCTGCTTCTCTAAGGTTGACTTCTTCATTCCACAATTGCAATTCCTCCAGGCCTCCTCCTATCTTAACTGAAAGTCACCCCACTGCGCATGCGCTGTGCAATATTCTTTCTGAGTTTGTACAGCTGCAAGCCTGATCTCTGTTCTGACTACAGGAAAGCCTATATGTCAAGGCCTAAATATTATGAAACCTCTAATGTTTACACTTATTATCTGGTTCCCTGAGAAAACACAGATTTAAATAATTCTAAAACATGTTTCCTAGCTTTTCTTCTGTTGTCTCTTCATTCTTTAGTCCATCTGTTTTAAATTTTATTTTAATTGTGTTATACCTTTCTATTTTTATTTCTTCTTTTGAGTTCTTACACTAGAGAGGCGATATGATATTTACAGATGTGGGTCTGGATTATTTCACTTATAAGTATATCTTCAACTGACATTCAATTAAATATAAAGTTTTCGAGTTTATTGCTCTTATGACAAAAATATCACACCTTTTTCATCCATTCCTCAGATGATGGGCATTTTGGTTGTTTCCAAGATTTGGCTATCACACATTGTGCTGCTATAAACATAGGTGTACATATATTGCTATGATATGATGTTTCAGTTCCTCTGAGAAAATTCTTAGTAGGGTGATAGATGGTTTGAATGGGATTTCCAGTCCTAGTTTTTTAAGGAGTGTCCACACTGATTTCCCTAATGGGTGTACCAGTCTACATTCCAACCAGCAGTGGAGAAGGGTTCCTTTTTCCCCACAGCTTTTCCAACATTCATTGCTGGTTCATTTTTTATGATAGCCATTCTTTCTGGGGTGAGAGCGTATCTCACTTTCTTTTTCTTTTGTTTGGCAGCATAGGAGCTTGATTTCAGGCACTTGCCCTTGACAAGGAAGTACTTATTCTACTGAGCCATCTACTCGGCCCACTCAGTGTTGTTTTATTTGCATTTCATGCATGGTGAATGTTGTGGAGAATTTTACATATATTTATTAGATTGTAAAATTATTTTTTAAAATATTTTATTGAGAAATATAAAGCAATGAGACAGTTTCAAATCCGATTAGTAGCCCAGTTTCAATCATTAATACAATGTGTATCATTGTGGTCTTAGTGGTTTTTCATATTATAAGATGCAGCCATGATATCCTGAGGAAACACTATTAGTATAAATGTTTCTGTTCATTGAATGAGGAGAGCATAGCTGTATATCTATCCTATCTATTTTGCATAGACAGATACAAAATGGTCCTCTATTTGTATCTCCTTTTTTTTTCAGGCCATTTATTTATTTTTGTATTGGTGGAACTTGGGATTGAACTCATCTCCTTGCTCTTGCCAAGAAGCATTTATTCTACCAAGCCATCTCCCAGGCCCTCACTTCTATAATTCATTCCTCTGAGAATTGCGTGTTCATCTTGAATGCCCATTTCTGCATTGGGCCTTTAAATTTTGGGACTAAAATGCTCTATAGTATTTTTATAAATTCTGGAGAGAAGATCTATGTCTGAATGCTTATTAGTTAAGATTTTAACCTCAACTGCCTATGGTATAAGGTAATAATATCATTAAGCTTCTCTTCTGGATGGTTAACAGCTTAAATTTGCAGACCAAAAACTGGCAAATAATAAGGGCTGCAATGGCAGCCAACATTTTGGCCCTAGCCTTTCAACGTCAGTGTAGACTTATGACGTAAGGGAGCCTGTACTGTGACACCCTGTAACTCAGATGTGTCCCAAATTTTTTGATCAAGGAGATTATGGGACCACAGAGAAAAGTGATCAAAGAGCGTGCCTAAGGAGAGTCCCGTGGAAAGAAACATTCTTTCACAGTGAGCAAATTTGTCAGACAGTGGCTGCTACTGATCTGCATGGCTGACCCTGACAAACGATCTAAGAAGTGCGGTACAGGGCTTCAGGGTAAATCCTGAGGGGGTTTGACCAACCTTGTTACATTTCTTGTTATATTGGTCTTAACCATCAAGCAGAAAAATATAAAAATGAGGTATAAAAACTAAAACCATTTTATTATGCTGAGCTGTAAAAGGCTCAAGTCAGCAAATTCTGACATTGCAAGTCCTATGGATAATCCACTATTGTTATGAACTACTGTATTACATTGGGTTATTTGGTTGAATTCATGCACCTACAATATTTAAATGACAATGCAGCACCAATCTCTAACAAAACTAAACAAATGGGACACAAATGAAGGATCATTTTGTATCTGTATATACAAAATAGTTAGTGTGGATACACAGATACTTTCTCTTAATTTCATGAGAAGAAAGATTTCTACCAATAGTGTTTGGACAGGATACCGAGTGTGTATCTTGTAGTATGAATAGCCACTAACAAAACAACCAAATGCAATGTATTAATTATTAAAACTGTCCTATTAGTTGGTTTTGAAACTGTCTCATTGCTATTTGTTTCTCAAAGAAATTAATAAAAATAAATAAATAAATAGTTCTAGAACAGAAAATGATGTCATTTCAGAGGGAAAACAAATTTGGAATTTGTTGTTTGAATCTATTAAAAATATTTATTTCATCATATTATATATCTTTTCCTGTTGTAAATGAACCAGCATACTGGAATAAAATAGGCTTTTCTAATGGTTCTGTTATTCACAGAAAAGTGTTTTATACACACAAACATAAGAGATATTTTAATTCAGCCTTTCTCATCAAAATGAATACATCAATAACATTGTTCAACTTTGTCACTCAGCATGCACGGCGTCTCAAGTATGTGCTAACCTTATTGAACTCCTGGAGGGAACCCATGAAACACCTTCTAAATTATGCATTTCGCCTGTCAGAATTTAGTACTTATGTCAAGTACGATGTCAAACGAATCTTGTTACTTAACCAACATCTTGAAGAAATCCTGTTTCAATTTGCCAAACAGGTGAGCTTCTTGAGGTACTTCTTGCTCTTTGATTATAGAGGTCTTCACTATGATGGTAAATGTTGAAATTTTTCACTTTATAAGACAACATATCAACAGTTCAGCCCCATGTTTCATCACCTGGCCTGCTGTTAAACAAAGCAGGAACCTGTTTTATGAACCTGGGAGATTCATAGGGGAGATTCCAAGATCAGAGCAACTTAGTAGTTCTACTACTACTAAGCTACACAGGATATGACTCCTCCTATGGTGGGTTCTTCAATAATTTCTAGTGAAAGGAATTCATTGGAGACTCCGTATAACAAATATTTCCTTCTGTTATCCCAGGATAGCAGTGTCAGGATTCTAGACTGATTCTTTTATTTCGTTCTTGTGTCAGAGAAATGATTAGTAAGGGGGTACAGAGTACACCCACATTATCCTGGATTGCATCCCCATCTCAGCTACTACACTAAAGATATTGAGGAGGACAGAACACCAGATGTGTCCTTCAAACTTTGTTTCATATTAGAACAAGTGAGATGTATCTCGCTCAGAATGGTCTGTATTTTATAATTTATGAAGTGTGAGCTCAATGATTTTTTTCTAGCACATTTGGAAATAAAACTTGGTTTTATTTTACATAATTTTCCCAAATAATTCCTCATACTTTGATTGAATTAGTATTTTCATATGTATATCTAGTGATATATGAAAATTTTAATGTTGGAATATTCTAAGGTATTTCAGAATTTTCTGGAAATCGTGTTCCATTTTAAGAATAAAACTAGACAGTGCTAAGGTGTGGAGGCACATGTCTATGATCCCAGAGCCAGGGCCTCTGAGTCAGAAAGATCAGTGCATGGTTTGCAATATGGTCTCAAGGCCAGCGTCAACTGCACAGTGAGAATTTGCCTCAAAAAGCCCCCCAAGTGACTAATTCATAATTATAAAATGTAAGCAGGAATTTAAATGTAATGTTTTCCTAAGAATATATTGGATGAAGTAATTTTCTCGTTTCATTGGAAAAAAAACAAACAAAAATTTACTAATAGGATTAATGATTCTGTCTCTTTTTTTCCATAGTTTGGTTATGACATTGCAACAGATGTGGAATATGCCCCCTATGTAGGACTACAGCACCTGAGAACAAATTTTGAAGATATTCTTCACTTAACTTTTCAGAACCTTGTCCACTGCATCCTTTATGATAACCGTAAAATTGTTCAGCATGTCAATGAGTTGATGGCTGATGTTCTTAAATATGATAAATGCTGAGATCACATTTATCCCTTATATTTTATATGTGGCTGACAACAATGCGTTTGGACAGTTCCTTTTAATTCTTAGCTTTTTAATAATATATTGTATATAAGACCACAACTATTTGCCTATTAAAATAAAAGTTGGCTCTTTAGCATTGGCAAATTATTTGAACTTGTTTTGCCTTACTTTCTTTCTCCATTTAGTTTCAAAGCAAAGGAAAATCTACCAGCACTACTGGGAAGCTCCTATCACAATGATCTAAAGCAAATGAGACAACTAACAAATGCTTTTAGAATCACAGTAAATTAATCTCAGTCAGGTTATGAATATCATAGTGCTATATATATATATATATATATATATATATATATATATATATATATATATATATACTTTTAACAATAGAATAAAACACAATGAATTCTAACAGTACTTCATAAAAGCCAGCCATATTATATGACCTGAAGTTCACAGTGTGTTGAAAAACAATGCAAAATCTATGTTAAGACTGTGACAAGAAATAATAGACGATTCACTGGTAATTGCCAGGACACAAATATAACACGTCTGTAGATCTCTAATGTACTTCTTCTATGATTTTCTACTACATTCCTATCCCTCCTGTAACATTTTGCAAACATTCAGTGTGGCTCCTTTCCCCACATTTTGCTTCACCCTAGTAGGAGGAAAAACATAAGCAAAGTGGGGTGAAGAACAGCTGGAGTAATGGGCTACCTGATGAGGTGGTGGGTCCTGTTCTTTGAAAAGCAGCCTCAGTTCTTCTTGAGGTTCACAGGAGTGTGGCCTGTGAAGTGCAATGATCATTTCCATTATAGGGATTGCATTTTATAACTTGTTACCATGTCTCTCTCTTTATTTTGTTTAGTTTTCTTTTCTTTTTTAAAAGTGTTTTCATGCTCAGCCCATCTTGATGACAGGGCCCATGTGGCATGTGGGGCCAAGGATCAAACCACGGTCTCCTGTAACTCAGTTTGCCTAAGCGGGCGCTTTAGACTGCTGAGGTACTCCATTGGGCCAATTACCATGCTTCTTGATGAAAGACCAGAATGACGTGCCAGGATCTTGTAGTGAGGCTCAGGTGCTGAGGTCCTGCAGGGCAGCCCTACTTTTTCATCATCTGACTTCCTTTATCACATTTATTGGATTTTTTACATGAAGTCAACTTATTATACTCAGCTGAATTAAACTAGTGGTGCTGGATATAGGAGGCCCACCTAAGGGTTGTTCCTTGCAGAATAAATGCAGAACAGGACAAGCTCGTGGAAGGCTGGGTACTTATTTTGTATCCTGCTATGCTACTGAATTTGTATATTAGTTCTACTAGCTTTTTGGTGGAGTTTTTTGGGTCTTCCAAGTAAAGTATCATGTCATCTAAAAATAATGATAATTTAACTTCTGTACCTATTCTTATTCCTTTTATTTCTTTCTTTTCTAATGGCTTTAGTTAATGGTTCCACAACTATATCCTATAGGAGTGTTGATAAAGGACATCTTTGTCTTGTAGCAGATCTGAGTAGAAAAGATTTCAGAGTAGCCCCATTTAGAATTATGTTAGCCATTGGGTTGTCATAAATGGTTTTTTATCAGATTGAAGTAGAGGCCATATATTCCAATTTGATACAGGACTTTGAGCATGAATAAGTATTGGGCTTTCTCAAAAGCCTTTTCTGTGTCAATTGAGATGATCCTGTCAATTTTGTAATTGACATTATTGATATTGTGTATTAAATGTATAGATTTGAGTATATTGAACCATTCTTGCATCCATGGGATGAATCCTACCTGGTTACAGTGTATAATCTTCTTGATGATTTGCTGTATTCTGTTTGCTTGGATTTTATTGAAGATTTTTGTGTCTATGTTCTTACAGGAGATTGGCCTGTAGTTGTTCTTTTTTTGAGTCTTTTGCTGGCTTTGTTACCAGTACAATGCTTCCATGAATGGTTTTGGGCATATTGCTTGCTTCTCAATTTCATTGAAGAGTTTGAGGAGTATAGGGATTATATCTTCTGTAAATTTCTCATAGAATTCAGCTCAGAATCTATCAGAACTTTGAATTTTCTATGTTGGTTGGTTTTTTTTTTACATTTTGTATTTCATTGGCTGTTACTCCCTTATTGACAGTTCTTACACCTTGTTGATTGAGCTTTGGTAGTGTGTACCTTTTCAGAAACCTGTCTATGTCTTCTGCGTTTCTAGTCAGTGAGAGCAAAGATTCTCAAAGTAGCTACTGATAATCTTCTGAAATTCTCCTGGGTCTTTGGTAATCATACCCTTTTGATTCCTTACAGTTTGTATTTGAATTTTTTCTTTCCTCTTTTTGATGAGGTTAGATAGGCGATTATCACTTTTTTAAGCTTTCAAAGAACCAGCAATCTGCTTCATTAATTATTTGAACTGTTTTCTTCATCACAAATGAATTAACTTATGCTCCAATCTTTATGATTGCTTCCCACCTCTGGGCTTTGTGCTGGCTTTGCACTTCCTTTCCTACATGTTCAAGTTGCAGATTAGGGTGTTTATTTGTTCTCGTTCTGTTTTCCTAATTTGTGATTTTACAGCTAAAAATTTTCCTCTATTTATTTCCCCATAAAATCTCATAAGTTGTTGTTGACTGTTTTATTGAATTGTAGGTGTTTAATTTTTGTTTAATTTAATCTGTGACCCATTGGTTGCTGAGGAGGGTATTGTTTAATTTCAACATATTTTTGTGATCTTTCTCATTTTTTTGTCATTTCCAGTTTCATTGCACTGTATTCACATAATATACATGGGATAATTTCTGTTTTCTTGCTTATACTTGAGAATGATGTGTGTGATCTGTTTTAGAAAATGACTCATGTACAGGTGAAAAAAATGTTTATTCAGCTATGGTTGGGTGGAACACTTTGTTTTTGTATACATCTTCGAAGTGTAGTTGATCCAAGCTTTTGTTCAGTTCTGCTACTTCTTTGCTAATTTTTTATCTTCTCGACATAATTTTGGGGGATGGGGGGGTTAAGATGTCCTGTTAGGATTGTATATTACATTTTTCATGTCTATTAAGATTTATCTTATATAGTTGGATACTCCCGTCTTTGGTACATACACATTTATGAGTGTTACTTGGTAGTCTTGAAATTTTTTTCTACCCACTATATAGCAGCTTTCTTTATTTTGGTCAGTCTTCATTTGAATTTGAGACTTTCTGAGAACAGTATTGCTACTGCTGCCTTTTTATGAGGTGCTCAGGCGTTTAGTACTGTTTCTCACCTTTGACTTTCAGCCTATGAATTTCTTTATGAGTTAAGTGTGTTTTTTGTTTACAGCACATTGTTGGATTTTGTTTCCTAATCCACTGTGCCAGTCTTTCTTTCAGTTGGTAAATTGAGTCCATTTACAATGATGATTGTAATTGAGATGTATTGATTTACACTCAACTTGTTATTTACCTGCTGTTGTTTACTCCTGTTTGTCCTATGTCTGTCTGCCCTATTTGGTTTGTTCCTTCTATTCCCATTCATGAAGTTCTGATGATTTTGGTCCATCTCTAGAACATCTTTTAGTATTGTGTGTAGTGTTTGCTTTGTCAGCATGAAATTCTTTAGTTATTCTTTGTCATGGAAGTATTTCACTTCTCCATCAAACTTAAAGAGAGTTTTGCAGGGTAGAGTAGTCTGGGCTGGAATTTGTTTTCATAGAGGACTTGAAGCACTCTGCTCCATGCTCTTCTTTCCTTCATGGTTTGTGAAGTCTGCAATCATTCTGATGAGTTTTCCTTGAAATGAGATCTGTTTCTTTTCTCTAGTAACTTTCAGTATATTGTTCTTGTGTTGGATTTCTAGAATGTTTAATATTATATGTCTCCATATATATTTAATTGTGTTTATGTTATTTTTGGAATTCTGTATGCTTCACCTGAATGTCACAATGTTTCTCCATATTTGGGAAGTTTTCTGCAATTATTTCTGTCCAAATTTTTTATATCATTTTTATTGACTCCTTCTTTCTCATTGATGCCTATTAGTCTGAATTTGTTCATCTTTGCATTGTCTTGCATGTGATAAATTATTCTTTCTTGCATCCTGTTTTTTTTTCATTTATTTTTATTTTATTAAAATACAAATGTCAATCAGACATTTGTTTCAAGACACCTTCCTGTTTGTTTTTAAAAGGTCTTTTCTTACACTTTCACTAGCTGTGATGCTGTCTCCAAGATCTGCATCCTTATGTTCACTTCACTCAAATGGTTTTGCAAGCTTGTCATTGGGATTTTAAGTTCTTCTATAGCTCTTTGACTCTGTTTCATGTGATCAGTTTGATTCCTATACTGCTCATTCAAGAATGGCATCGCTTTTGTAATCTCTATTGCTTTTATCAGTGTCTTCTTGAGAAGCAGTTATTAATTCTTTCATTATATTTATGCTTTTTTATTTTGGAGATTACTTCTGATCTTATTTCCTCTATATGTTTCTGCAGTTGATTTTTTACTTCAGATGCTATTGATTGAAATTTCCTTTTTTAATTTCAGAGGTTATTTCTGATCTGAGTTCCTCTATAATTTTGAGCAGTTGTTTCTTTTCTTCAGACATTATTAATTCAGATATTTGAGCTGGGTTATTCCAAATTTCTTTTGTACTATTATCTTCTACACTTGTTCTGTGTGGACTTGGGGGCCTGAGATTGCATTTTGCTCTTTCTCTTTGTAAATTTTTATAGCACTGTCCTACAACCTTTGGCATAGAGCTTTTGTGCAGTTATAACCTTAGCACCTACTGAAATTCTTGTGAAGATCTATGAAATTTGAATTCATCCATTTATGTTTGGCTTGGGTCTGGCTGCTGTGCTTAGCTTCTTCCTGCTGCAACCCTTGGAAGTGAAGCTGTTTTGCCCCTCTGGCAAGATGTTCTCCTGGATTAGCTGTGTGGTTCTAGCCCCTAATATCTGCCGGGACTTCAAATACAGAGTTTCACACATGATCTTTATGCCAGTCCTGGGCTGCCTCTGGAGAGGCCCTGAGTGTGCTGTGCAATTTATCACTCACATGCCGTGTCTGGTCTGGTTCCAGAGGGGTCCAGCGGGAAGAGGGGAGTGCAGAAACTCTGCCACATACATACAGGGCTTGGGATTGGGCTGTGTGTGGAGGGGTCCAGAGAGTGCCAGAAATTCTCACTCATACGCTGCTCCTTGGCTGGCTTTGGAGTTGTTCATCAGGCACAGGGGAGCATTTAAGCTGTCCCGCACTCTTGCCTGGCTTGGACTTTGCCTGTGTTTGGAGGGATCCAGAGAGCCTGGAGGAAGTTTTCACACACAGTGGGCTTGGGCTGGGTCTGGAGGATTCTAGAAGGTGCAGTGATGCTTGGAAGCTCTCCCACACAGTTTTCTGGGTCTGAACTTCAGCTGGGTCTCTGCAGTTCCATTTGTAAGTTACTTTTACCAGATTTAAGTTTTCATCAGGACTGATGAAGAATATATTGATCTAGGCCCACAGCCAGAGTCTTTAGTGTCTTTTGTATAGGTAGATTCCTTGCATGTGTTTCATAGGATACTTTCTGATTCCTTATAAACTATCTCTATAAAATGTGTCCTGTAGAATGTTCTTCCTCTTTGAAACACCTCAAACCAGGAAAACAAATGATGATGGGAGGGTGTGTTTCTTACTGTGACATTGTCTGGCAATTATATTCAAAAATTTTGCTCAATAATTTAGAAACATTTTGAAATGCTGTCCAAAAATACAGCCCTTGAACACTCTAAACTACACTGGAGTCTCACTGGATCCTGGAAAATCAGAACATGTGTTGAAATGGTGCCTAAAATCATGAAGTCAAGGAGGGTTCAACTGAGAAAACCCAATTGGGTGCTGTACCCATGTAGTATACAGTGCTTTGGCAGACATTTCGTTTATATTTTTGTTGTGTTGGAGATATTGCCTGCATAGCTTAAAAAATTCAGTGCAGTCTACTGTGGGGAAGGTGGAATAGTAACTGTTGAGAGCTTTTTGCCAGTTCTATGTTTAAAATTAAGAAAGAGTGTCATCAGCTGATATGAAACATTTGGCGAGTGGTGACTGTAATAGAAATTTGATTTCAAGGAAGAAATAGAGAACAATGCTGTTGCTAAGAAGAGGACTACATAGAATGAACTGAAGCTTTTCACCTGAAGATAAGTATATTCGAATTGCCAAAGATTTCTGATTTTTCATCTTGCAATGCATTGCAAACTGTTAAGAGGTAATAGACACTATGATTTCAATAATTCTTTGAATGTTTTTCCTGTCATGGTTGTCTATTTTGTTATTCAGCTTAACTAATCAAAATATTGTGCTTTAAACTTAAATTTAGCTTCCCATTTAGCAGTTTTGTTTTTGGTGCATGAATTAGTAAAAAAAATCTACATATTTAATAGTAATATTAATGTAACTCTACATAGAGGAAGACAAGTTAAATTTTCAGTAATCTGTCACTAAAGACTAGGTTAAGAAAGTTAATGGTTATCAAGTTGATCTAAGGCATATTATATTAAATTTCTGACTGTAGATCCACTTTTTACATCCAGCTGCATTTAAGTAGTCCTGGATAAGGGAGTTCCACCTGTGGGCTGTTGCTAGCAGCATTAATGCAGAACAGGAGAAAGTGGCAGAAGCTCTTAGCGATGCTGTTTGCCGAAGTTGTTGGAGGCTGCTACTTCTCTGGGCTGTGCTGCTGGACGAATGTAGCATGCGGGGTTTCACACTGAATTTTGGAAAAGCCTTGGTTTTCATCTTCAGTATTGCTCCTAGCTCCAAAGGAGACTATAGTGCACTGCTCGACCTCATAGAGAAGCTTGAGGCACTGGATTTCCTGATGGGAACTTGGCTTCCATCATAGCTGGAGGAGCTTGATATCTTCTTGTGGCTGAGTTGGCTGTTGTTCATATGGGGGAGCTCTGGTGCTTATATTGAGTATTGCTCTCAGGCTCCAGTTCAGATGCTTCAGCGTGCCAGCACAGGTGCTTCGTCCTACTAACATGGACTTCCTAGGGTCCACCACTGCCTTTGGGCATTTCTAGTAGATCCATGAAGCAGGCCTGAATGAAATTTTGTTGTAGGTTCTAGGCTTCCACTGTACTTGTGGAAGCATTGTTATGGAAGCTGGGTTTTCCTCTGGCCTCCTGCAGGATATTAGGATTCAGGCACTCAGCTACAGTCTTTAGAATTTAGTGGGAGGGTTGATTTGCTGAAGTTGTTTTACCTAATTCTTTTGTGATTCCTTATGAAGTATGTGTCCTGAATTATGTTGTTTCCCTTGATAAAACAACAACAACAGAACATTAGAAAATTGGTACCAGCAATGTGGGGTTATTACTGTGATGTTGCTTGGGCATGTTACCTAAAAATAGATGTCATTAATTTAAGAATGTTTAAGAGACTCTCTAAGTGAAAAGCCCTCATATCCTATAATGTGCACTGTCATTGTAGCCTAGAAGATCAGAGTACTGATGGTAATGCTGCCAGGTAGAATGGTGCTCAGGAGGACTCAACTGCGAAGCGCTGCACTGGGTCCTGGGTCCACGGAGTATATTGTGGAGTAGTAGAAAGTTGGTTTGAATTTTGCTTGTTTTGTGGATATTGCCTGGGTTGATTAAGAAAAATTTTGATGCAGTCTCATTGGGAAGGTAGCATAATTGCCGTTGAGAGTTTTGACCAGATATATATGTGAAATTAAAAGCAAAATTCTGTTAAGTGAAATGAAACCATAAGAGCGGTGGCTCTTGTAGATATTTGTTTGCAATGATGAATTAGAGGAGAATATTATTGATAAGAACAGGACAATGTAAAAATTGACTGAACCTTTTCACCTGAAAATGAGAATATTTCATCTGTAAGGTATTTCTTTTTCTCATACATTGAAAATTTTTAATAGGAAATAAGCAGTGTGATAGTAATGATTATTTTGATATCTTTAGTTTAATTTGATCATATTTTGAAGAGTAAAAACAGAAGCAAAAACAAAAAAGAAAAAGGAATGAAAGAGGGCATCAAAGAACAATACATATCTGACAGGTTTTCAAAACAGGAATAGCTAATTAGCGATGGTTTTATTTTATGTATTTTCATCATCAAATCTGCTGCTCATATTAACAGAAACAGTTGTAAAAGACAGGCAAAACAATTGAATATTGAAATGCCTACCAGCAACTGCTTCCAAGAATTCTTGATTTTTTATTGTATTTTTGTTTCAATTTATTTTAAGCAGAGTATAATAATTGATAAGGCATTAGAAATGGTTTACATTCAGAAGACCAAAGAGTAATTCGAACGTGGAGTTCATGCTGCACACTGCTGTGCTTCATGTCGCACTCAAACCACAGCTGTCAGCATGCAGAGCTCGGAAAGGCGGAGATCGTGAACATTAAATGCTGTTTTCTTAAAGATCAACTGTACTAGTGCAACCATCTCAGCCATCCTGTATACATACTTGGATGTTTTTTCTCTCTCTTGCTCTTTTCTCCTTTCTCTCATCTGCATTGTTTAATCCTTGAATTCAGTTTCTTTCTGTTTTAATATATTATAACTTTGAGGTTTTATTTATTCTTTCATATTCTTGTGCTAGGGAGACAGTACAATATTTACACTTGTGGGTCTGGTTTATTTCACCTACGAGTATTGCCTCTTGTTGCATTACTTACCTTTAAGGTTTCAAGTTTGCCTTTCTTTATAGGTGAGTACTACTCCATTGTACAAAAAAACACCCACATCCTTTTCATCATTTCTTCAAAGAAGTGTTGGGCATGTTGGTTGTTTTCAAGAGTTGGCTATCACAAATTGTGCTGCGAGAAACATATTTATGTGTGCATACAACACTATGGTATGATGCTTTCAGTTCTTTGGGGAAACACCCAGAAGGGAACTTTGAAGAGTTGCCATATTGATTTCCATAGTGCTTGTGCAAATCTACATTCCTACCAGTATTGAAGTAGGCTCCTTTTTCCCCATAGCCTCTGTAACATTTTTTATTTGTATATTACTTTGATAGCCATTTTTTCTGGGGTGAAATGGTATCACAAATTTTCTTTAATATGCATTTCTTAATTGAGCAGTGCTGTGAGAGATTATTGCATGTACTTATTTACCATTTGTATTGCTTCTTCAGAAGAGTATATATTCATTTCACATGCCAGTTTTTTGATTGGATAATTAAATAATGGGGCCCAACTTCTTTTTGTACCTTATATTATTTTGATAGAAGTCCTTTGTCTGGCAGATTGCTGGTTATGATTTTTTCTCCATTTTTTGATTATCCTTTCACTCTGCTGGTGCTTTCTTTGACATGCAGAAACTTCTGAATAATATGAGGTCCCAGTTTCTGATTCCTTGGAGAAATTCCTGTGAAATTTTGTGTTCGTTCATGATCTGTTTGACTACTCATAGTAGATTGAGATTTCTACCTACTTTCTTTTCAAGGACATTTATTTTTCTGTCTTAATGTTTAGACTTTTAAACAATTTTGACTTTAGTTTACTTCTTGGTTACAGGTCAGGGTTTAGTTTTAATTTTCAACATGTGGAGAGCCAGTTTTTCCAGCACCATTGGTTAAAGAGGCTATCTTTCTTCAGCTCAATGTGCTTGGCCCTTTGTCAAAGATATGATCTCTAAGTATGTTTGTAGTTGTATTTCCATCTTCTAATCTTTTCCATTGATTATCCAGTCTGTTTGTTTGCCAGTACAATGGTGTTTTATCACAGTATCTTTGTAGTATGCATTCTTTGATTTAATTTAATTTTATTGAGAAACAAATGGCAATGAGATGTTTAAAACAGATTAGTATCACTGGTATAATAATTAATACATTGCATATTGTTGTCTTTGTAGTGGTTATTTGTAGTAAAAAATGCAGACATGATATCTTGTCTAAACATTATTAGTACAAATCTTTCCTCTCATTGAATGAAGAAAAGGTATACAAAAAGATATAACAACTTTCAATAACCCAATAACAGCCAATGAAATATGAAATATAATAAACAAAATTCTACTGCCAAAGAAAAGTTCAGGTCTTGATAGATTCACAGCTGAATTCTACAAGAAATTTACAGGAGATATAATCCCTATACTCATCAAAATTTTCAATGCAATTGAAAAGGAAGCAATACTTCCAAAATCGTTCCTGGAGGCAAGTATTATACTGATATCAAAACCAGGGAAAGACACAACTTAAAAAGAACCAAAGGCCAATCTCCCTCATGAACATAGCTGCAAAAATCTTCAATAGAGTCCTAGTAAATAGAATACAGCAAATTATCAAGAAGACCAGGTAGGATTCATTCCAGGGATGCAAGGAGGGTTCAACATATGCAAACCTATAAATGTAATACACTATATCAATAGAGTCAGATCCAAAAACCACATGAAGGTCTCAATTGATGCAGAAAACATTTGCACAAAGTACAACACTCATTCGTGTTCAAAGTGCTACATCAAATTGGAATAGATGGCCTCTACCTCAATCTGATAAAAGCCATTGATGAAAACCCATAATTCTAAATGGGGCAAAACTGAAATCTTTTGCTCTCAGATGTGGTAACAAGACAAGGATGTCCTCTATCACACCTCCTATTCAATATAGTGCTGGAATGATTAACTAGAGATATTAGATGAGAGAGAGAGAGAGAGAGAGAGAGAGAGAGAAACAGAATAAGAATAGGTAGAGATGAAGCAAATGACATGCTACTTTACTTTAAGGCTCAGAAAACTCCACCAAGAAGCTACTAGAATTAATAAACAAATTCAGTAGCATAGCAACATACAAAGTCAAAATCCAAAAGTCAGTAGTGTTCCTCTGCACAGATAACAAACACACTAAGCAGGAAATAAGAGAAATAATACCTTTTACAATAGCACTGCAGAAAATGAAATATCTTGGAATTAATTTAATTAATAGAGTCAAAGGTCATTTCAATGAAAACTACAGTGCTCTGAAAAAAGAGATCCTAGAGGATTTCAGAAAATTGAAAGATATTCCCTGCTCCTGGATAGGAAGATCTAACATTGTGAAGATGGACTTACTCCAGAAATTATTGTAAAAATTTAGTGCAAATCCTATCAAAGTACCACCAACATACGTCACAGACCTAGAGAAATTGTTCCTAAAATTTATTTGGATCAGAAAATATCTAGTATAGCAAAGGCAATCCTGGGCAGCAAAGACAAGGCAGGGAGCATTCCAATTCTTGACTTGAAATTACACTACAAAGCTATAATGATAAAATCAGCATGGTATTGGCCGTAAAATAGACCTGAAGATCAAAAAAATATAGATTAGAAGATGCTGAAGCCTTTCTGAACAGTCAGCCAATGAGTCAGCCAACTTATCTTTGACAAAGTGGCCAACCATCCTTGCTGGAATGTAGTGTCTTTAACAAATGGTGTTGGAAAAACTGGATCTCTACATGCTGATAACTCAAACTTGACCCTGGTCTATAGGCCTGCACTAACCTAATGTCTAAATGGATTAAAGATCTAAATATTGGAACAGAAACACTAAATATCTTGGAAGAGAAAGTAGGAGGAACTCCTGAAGACATAGAGGTAGGCAAAGAGTTCATGAAAAAAAATCAAATCTCATGGGTAATACTGGAAATAATTAATGACCAGGACCTCCTCTTATTGAGAAGTTTTTGCACATCAAAAAAATTACCAAGAAAGTGAAAAGACAACCCATAAATATGGGAAAATCTTAACTAATAAGTACTCAGAAAAACATCTGTTCTCTAGAACTTATAAAGAACTTTAAAAAATATTAGTGCCCATTGATAGCATCTGTCTCCCTACTTAGAATTTTCCCAGAGGAACTACAAAACTCATACAATAGTGATGTAAATTCACTTACGTTTATAGCAGCACAATTTTTTAATAGCCGAATACTGGAAATAACCAAGATAGCCGTCACGTGAGGAATAGATGAAAAAGATGTGGTATTTTTTATAAAATGGAGTATTATTCAGGCATAAAGAATGAAAAACTTGAAGCCTTTCTATTTAAGTGGATAAAACTTGAAGGTATACTCGTAAGTGAAATAAACCAACCAGGTAGATGGCTCAGTGAAATAAGTGCTTCCCTGGCAAGCTCAAGGGCTTGAGTTCGATCCCAGTTCCGCCAAAAATAAATAAAACAAATGAGACCCACATGTGTTAACATCACAGACTTCCTAGGGTAAGAATTCAAATGGAGAAAAAGAAATAGAAATTTATAACATAATTAAAAGGTAAACAAGAACTTGAGGATTAAGCAATGAAGAGAGGGCAAGGGGAAAAGCTGGGAAACATGAAAGGGGTGAAGCCATACATTTGTATATACAAGACGGTTAAATAAATGAACCTGAGAATCTTCAATAGGTTTTTGAAACTAGCAGTCAATTGGTAGGATTCTTACCCTGATTAAGTATAAAGGCTGATAACTGTGAACTAAGCAACTTCACTGAAGATAGCTATGTGCAATCATAGAGCCATGATGGGAATGTCTGTCATTTTGGTCTTCTGTGTACTGCTTGTTATGTCATACCAATTACTGCTACACTGTCTCTGAAATAAATGTTTGCTTGAAAAAAATGAGTAATAATTGAAAACCAGAGTCAAGGAAAAAATATTACAGAAAAATAAAATAAAAGAAAGATGAAAATTAAATAAGCACATTTTAAAAAAAGGTACGTTTTACAAAATACAAAAAAAGAACAACAAAGTATTGTGCTTTAAACTTATTTATTTAGACTGAAATTTTGTTCCTTGTCTAAAAGCTTTGTTTTTGGTGCATGAATGAATGCAAAAATTGTGTATATTTAATTGTAATATTAATGTAAATATAAACAAGCCAATCTATGAACTTTTCACAAATCTGCCACTAAAGTGTACTTTAAGAAATATGTCCTCTAATTTTCTTCAGCAGAAAATTTGGAACCTCACTAAGTTAGAGGACATTACAGTACAGGTTCTATTATGTCCTGAGTCCTCATTGACCTTAAAGGATTAGTGCCAAAATATTGACTGTCCTTGTACTTCTTCTTTTTCTCTAATTTTTTTTTTGTCTGAAAACTTAAGTTGCTAACCCTCCAGAAGAGAAGCTTACTGATATTATTACCCTATAACATAGGCAGTTGAGCTTAACTATCTGTCTGAATATCAGATGCCTTAGACATAACATAGGGAAGGTACTTAAATCAGTCATGGATGTGCTAAACTTTAAATCCCTACAAGGTAAAAAAGAATAATAGTAAAAGTAGGAATAATTACATATTTTTACAGAGATATTTTAAAATGTAACCATGTACAACATCGTACCATGACAGTCCCATGAAATTTTTTTCTTGTCTCTTGGTTTCATTTATTACCTTTTTTAAAAACAAAAATTTACCTAAGGGAGAAAATAGCAGTAATTTTTATGACATTAGGAGCATTCCACTTCTACAAGATTATGGGGCCACAGAGGAAAGTGATTGATGATGTAGAATGTCCCCTCTGTGAAGGAGAGCCACACAGAGAGAAAACATTCTCTCGGGCTTTCTCAGAGAGCAAATTGGTTAAGCAATGGCTGTGTCTCATCGAGATGGCTGACACTGACAAAATATCTGCGAACTCCTCAAGTAACTTGACTGACCTTGTCAGATACAGAAGTTACATTTTTTGTTACATAGGTCTTGCTTTATCTTGGTCTTAACCATCCAGCAGAAAACTATAAACATGAGGTATAAAAAGTGAAGCCATATTAATATGCTGAACTGTAAAAGGCTCAAGTCAACAACTTCTGACATTGCCAGTCCTGTGTATAAACCAGTACTATTATAGATTACTGGACTCTATTGGATTACTTTGCTGAATTCACCCACCCACAATATTTAAATGGCAATGGAATACCCATCTCTGACAAAGCTAAATAAAAAGCAGGATATCAATGGACTAGTTATATATATATATAATATATATATATATATATATATATATATATATATATATATATATATATATATATATAATTACTTTCTCTAAGTTCAATGCAAAGAAAGATATGTACTAATAGTGTTTAGCCAAGATATCACATCTGCATCTTGTGCTATGAATAACTACCATGAAGACAATACTATGCAATGTATTAAATATTATAATTGTCCTAATTACCTGTTTTGAAGCTGTCTCATTGCTATTTCTTTCTCAATAAAATTAATTAAAAATGTGTATGATTATCAGGTTGATTGGAAGTTCATAGCAGTGGATTTCTAAGAGGTAATCAACTTCTTACGCCCAGCTGAAGTAAAATAGAGTGTTGGTGGTTTTGGGAGTACAGTTGGAGGGTTTTTTCCCAGCAACATAAATGCATAATTAGAGAAGCTATCAGAAGCTGCTAGGGTTGATATTTGCAGATGCTATTGGAGCAGTTGGAGGCTGATACTTGTTTTGGACTGGTCTCTTGGATGACCATGTAATTCTGGATTTCTCAATAAACAGTGGAGAAGCTTTGGTCTTCATCTTGAGCATTGCTTCCTAGCTCTGGAGGGGAATATGTTGAACTGCTCAGCATAATGGATAAGCTTGTTATATTTGCTTTTCTGATGAGAACACAGTTTTTCTTCTTCCTGAGGTTCTTGGGAATACACTGTTACTGATGATGTTCATGGTATCTTTGTGGGAGTCCTGGTGGTTACTTGGGTGTTGCTTCTGGACTCCAGTTCAGTTTCCTCAGCCTGCTTGCAAATACCATTTTTCTCATTGACATGGACATTATAGCTTCTATCACTGAGCTTTGAGCCCTTGCAGCTGAGATCCATAAAGCAGGCCTGCATGAGACTTTGTTGTAGGCTCTTCGCCTGCAGTTGAACATTGTGGGCAGCCTTGTTATGAGTTGTTTTCATGTGAATGTCTGCCACATATTAGGATCTTGGCTGGAATTTTTACTATTAATGTGTGGATTTATTTTCCTTATTTGTTGTGCATGGTTCTTGGGTGATTCCTTAGAAACTAATATTATCACATGTGTCCTGTATTATGTGATCTCCTTACAAAATATACAACCTATTACAAAGTTGATATCAGCACAGTGGGATTATTAATATGATGTTTTATGGTTATGTTACTTAAAAGTCATTGTCATTAATTTGGATATGTTTTGAGAGACCATGAAAAGAAATAGCTCTTCTATGCTGCAAAGTAATGTAGAGTATCTCACTGGAGCCTACAGCATCAGCGTACTGATGGAGATAGTGCCATTAACATGAACCTTTTTATTAGTACCCTGAAACATAGGCAGTTGAGCTTAACCTCACTATCTGAATATGAAACGTCTTAGACGTAACATGGAAGAGAAATTTTCTGTCAAGCTTTGATATGTACAAATTTATGTCTCTAAAGAATATGAGGAAAAAATTAAAATTAAACAATATTAAAAATAGGAATAAATAATTACATAATTTTACACATAAATTTCAAAATCTAACCATATACAGCATTGTAGTAGGATAGTCCTATGATACTTTTTTCTTGTCTCATTTTTTCTTGTTTTCATTTAGTACTTTTTTTGTAAAACAAATATTTACTTGAGAGACAATATAGTATAATTTGGTATGACATAACAAAAAGTACATATGTAGAACACCAGAATGACAGGCAATGCAAGCATGACCCTATTATGATGCACTGGTATCTTATTTCAATCTGATAAAAGCCACCTATGCCAACCCAATGGCTAATTCTACATGGGGAAAAACTGAAATC
Source organism: Ctenomys sociabilis (assembly GCA_004027165.1). Classification (NCBI taxonomy): domain Eukaryota; kingdom Metazoa; phylum Chordata; class Mammalia; order Rodentia; family Ctenomyidae; genus Ctenomys; species Ctenomys sociabilis. The sequence continues at coordinate 16,925 of PVKA01016849.1, read as the reverse complement.
TTTTACTCTCAGATCTGGTACAAGAAGGATGACCTCTATCACCGCTTCTTTTCAATATATTTCTGGAATCATTAGCTAGAGCCATTAGACAAGAGAGAAATGAAAGGAATAAGAATAGGTAAAGAAGAAGGTAAACTGTCATTAATTGCAAATCATATGATACTTTATTTGGAAGGCAAAACCATTTCGATGAAAGTGAAAATAGACTTTCAGACCTTGAACAACCATTACAGCTAATGAGAAGGTAAGAAAACATTTCATAAAAACTAGGATGCACAGAAAAATGAACAACATAAGACTGATAGGCATCAATGAGAAAGGAGTCAATACAAATTATATAAAAGGAATATGCACAGATGGTATAGCTGAGAACTTCTTAAATATGGTGAAACTAATAACATGACCCCAGTCAAAAATACCCAGACATACAATAATGAAGATCCCAGAAATTCAGCACAGGAACAGTATACTAAAAACTGCTAGAGAAAAGTAACAGATGACATTTGAAAGAAAACCCATCAGAAGGATAGATTTATCTTCACAAGTCTTTAAGAAGAATGTGGAGCAAAGTACAAGTCTTGAAAGGAAATGAATTCCAACCTAATCTAATATACCCTGCAGGTATAATGGAGAAGTGAAATACTTTCATGACAAAGAACAACTAACAAATTTCATGACAAACAAAGCCAACCCTACACAGGTCCCTCTAAAGAGGGATCAAAATAACCACCACTCCATGAATGAGAATGGAAAGAGTCGACCAAATAGGGCAAATAATTAAACACAGGAGAAAAAGAGGTATACAAAAGCAATATTTCAATTATTATTTTGAATAGAGCAGCAAAATATTTTCAGCAGTGTACTCGACAAATGGACTTCTCCTGCACCCTATGAGGCATGATTCTATCCATGTCTACAGGGTGGATATCAAGGAAATAGCAGTATCTCAATCCCACAAGTGACACCTGGCCACCAGTAAGTGTCATGGACAGTGTCCTTGTCCATGGCATACTAGAACTTTGTGCAGTATCCTATCCCCAGTCTGTTAGAAGTGCTGGTCAAGTATTTATGTTATGTTGCCATTCCAGTGTTTATGTTACTTTTTACTCTTGGTAATTGTTTACTATCATGAAAACTTCTTTAGTCAAATGGTTTTGAAATATTTAATTTTAATTGATATTTAATTAATATTAACTTTGTTTTATAATTTATAATGTATCTTTGATGTACAATCTACTTATAAAATGTGGTATGATATTTTTTTCTAGTATTAGAAACTTTGAAAATTATATCCATTATTCATTGACTTCATGTTACTTCTTCCTTGTGTTTTATACACATACACACACACAAAATATGAATATAACCTGACATAAGATTTATATTCTATGTAGAAATCTTCAATGACTTTTAAATGGGTTCATCTAATATATTTTACATAGTCCTGCATAGCTACCATTTTGGGAGCTCTTTATTTTTCATCCAGGACCATACAGCAACTTCTCTTGCCTTCTGTATTATGCTCTTCATTATTTTCTATATGCTGCATCTGGAGTTACTAAGATATTTTGAGTTAGTATAACTGGGGAATGTTTTACTTTTCAAAGCTATGTTTGCTAAGAATAAAATTCCGTGAAGACAGGATTTTTTCTTTGAATCCTTTGAAATAATTAGTCTAGTCTTGCTTTTTTTTCTCTAATGTGGATGCTATTTAATTTTGTTCTTCCATAGCTAATATTTTTATGTATATGGTTTAATGACTTTTTCTTAACAACTAGTTTTGGACAATTTCATTTTTGTTTATCTTTTTATGATTTTATTCAAATTTGTTTTGAAAAAGGTTTACATTTCCTGGAAATGTTGTGATATAGTTTCAAATGAATTCAGATATTTTAAATAAAAAAAAAAAAGAAAAGAAAAAGAGGAGAATGCTGTTAAGAACATCACAATGTAAAAATCAAATGAATGCTTTGCACCTCAAGATGAGTCTATTTAAATTTCAGGAGATTTAGGTTTTTAGGGCTGGACAAACAGTTCATCAGATTAAAGTGCCTGCGAACAGGTTCAGCGGACAGGGGCTTGATCCCTGGGCCTGTCATGTCAGCACCCTTCATTCCCTCCCCTCCCCTCCCCCCCGGCATGCTGAGATTGTGATTGAGATTGGGTGTGTGCCTGTATTCCCACCACTTGGGAAGCTGTAAACAGGAGGTCACTATGAGTCTGATCTAGTAGTGAGACCTTGAACACCCTGTAGACACTTCCCTAAAAGTATAGAAAAAAAAAAGATTTAGGTTTTTGTTCTTGGCATACTTTGGAAACTCTTAGTGGGAAATGGGCACTATGACTGCAATAATTCTTTATGTTTTAACGTCATCTTTATATGTTTGTACTTAGGTTACTTAATCAAAATATTGTATTTTAAACTTAATTTATATTCTTCTTTAAAATTGTTTTTTTGAGGGGCAGCCAAATAGCTCAACAGATTAAAGCACCTGCTTAGGCAGAGGCCGTGACTGGAGTTCAGTCCCCAGCATGCTGTACCAGCCCTGCCCACGCGGTGCACTGAGACAGTGATTGAGACTGGGTGTGTTGGCGAGTGCCTGTAATCCCAGCTCTTGGGAGACTGAACACAGGTGGATCACTACAAGGCCGATGCTTTCAGTAGATGCTTACTAAAATACAAATTATTTTCATGCATGAAAGAGGCAACATTTTGTTTATATAATTATGAGTACAAATCCAAATACACCAACACATGTTAAATTTTCACAAAGCTTCCACTAAATACTATTTTATCAAATGGGTATGACTATTAAGTTCACCACTGGTGTACCATAGTGGATTTCTCACAGGTGGTTAATTTATTACACTCAGACGAATTAAACTAATTTCATTCTGAGTGTGAGAGTCCCGCCTGAGGCTTGTTGTCGTCATCATGAAGCAAGAAAAGGCAAAGTTTGTGGGATGCTCTTAAGGATGCTGTTTGGAGAAGCTGCTGGAAGCGCTCAGCGCTGCAAGGTCTCTTGTGCTGGAAGGCTGGAGGAACTGTCGTGCTGCCTTTCCCACTGGACTCTGGAGCAGCTTTGGTCCTCATCGCGAGCATCGCTCACGGCTCCAGAGGGGAGGGTGCTGCGCTGTTCAGTCCTCATAGAGAAGCTTGTAGCATCGGCTTTTCTTGGGAACTTGGCTTTGCTCATCGCTGGATCAGCACGCGACCTCACTGTTGCTGAGGTTGGTTTTGGTACCTTTGCAAGAACAGCAATGCTTACACAGTGCTGATTCCTGGCTTGAGTTCAGGTTCCTCACAGATTCTTCATCCCGTTAACTTTCGCATTGTAGATTCCACCACTGACCTTCGGCATTTCCAGTAGAAATCCATGAAGCAGACCTGCATGGGACTTTTGCTGTGCGCTCTAGACCTCCAGTTGGACTTGTAGAAGTCATTGTTTTGTGCCCCAAGTTTTCATCTGGACTGATGCGGAATATTGGCTTCAGGCCCTCCGCTGAAGCCACTAATGTTTAGTGTGTGGATTGTTTTCCTTCATTGTATATAACTCTTTGGTGTTTCCCCATAAACTAATATAAAATGTGTCCTGTATTATTTTGTTTCTCTTGAAAAAAATGAGATTTATTTTCAGGAGAGTAAGGTTATTACTGTGGTGTTACCTTGTCATATTATTTAATGAGAGGCAAGATTTGCACTAATGGTGGTTGGACAGGATAATATGTCGGCTTCTAGTGCTACGGTCATCCACTAGGAAAATAATTATTGAATTTTTGATATAATTCAGGTATAAAAAATAAGGTAAGTAAACAGCAACACTCTTAATTTACTGATAAGAGACATCTGCTATAATAATGTCTGTAAGTATATCATGTATGCACCTTGTACGATACCAAAACAGTATGAAAACAGTTTGCAATGTATTAATTTATCAAATCTGTCTTGTTGTCTTAAAACTGTCTGATTGATATTTGTACTTCAATAAAATAAAAAATAAATTAAAAAAATAAAATAAAAATTCTTTGTTATTAATTAGGTAATATTTTGAGAATCTCTACAAAGAAACAGCCCTTGTATGCTGTAAACTACCCTGGAATTTTGCAGTAGAGCCTGGAAAATCTCAGTACTGATGGAAATCCTGCTAGTTAACATGCAGCTAATGCCTAAATTGAGAAGATCTGTATTGGGTGCTGGACCCAAGTAGGATATTGTGTTTGGGCAGAAATATGGTTAACACTGTGCTTGTTTGGACACATTGCTTGGATGGATTAAGAAAAAATTCAACACAGTCTAATAATGTGAATTTGGAATTGTTACTGTTGAGAGCTGCTGACTGGATCTATGTTTGAAATAAGAACAAAAAATCCATCATGTAATGTGGAAGATTTAGCTAGCCAGGTGTCCCTATTAGACCTTCAATTGAAAGGATGAAATAGAGGAGAATATTGTTGTTAAGGACAGGACAATGTAAAAATGAGTTGAGCTTTTCATGTGAATATGAGTGTATTTAAACTGCAGAAGGTTTTTGCTTTTTAGTCTTGCCATATATTGTAAACTATTAATGGGAAATAGACACTGCTTTTTAATAATTCTTTTGATGTTTTAATGCCATCTTTATACATGTTTGTAATCAGGTTGATGAAAGTATGGTGCTTCAACCAGAAATTTTGATCCACCTTTAAAAATTTTGTTTTTGATGCCTGAAACACTGCAGAAAAATGTATATTTATTTGTAATATTAATGTAAATCTAAGTAGACCAAGATACTTTAGCTTTTCACAAATCTGCCACTAAAGACTAGTTTAACAATTTGTATGGTCATCAAGGTGACCAGGTGTGGATTGTAGTGAATTTCTAACAGGTTGTCAACTTATTACACTCAGCTGAATTAAACTAGAACATTACTGCCTGTGTGAGGCCCATCTGAGGCTTATTACAAGCAGCATAAAGGCAGAACAGGGGAAACTGGTGGAACACTGTTAGGGATGCTGTTGGAGAAGCTTTTGAAGATGATGAAGGCTGCTAGTATCTTGGGCTGTTCTGCTGGAGGATCTGGCATGTTGCCTTTCCCAATGAACTTTGGAGAAGCTTTAGTTCTCGTCTTGAGCATTGTTTCCTCAATGCAGAGGTAAAGATGTTGTACAGGTGGGCCTAATGGAAAAGCTTGTTGCAATAGCTTTCTTGATGGGATCTCACTTTTCCTCCTCTCTGGAGGAGCTTGGGGCCTCACTGTTGCTGATGATGGTTGTGGTGCCATTTTGGATGTTCAGGTGATTACAGTGAGTGTTGCTTCCTGACTGCTGTTCAGATCCTTCTGCCTGCTAGCATAGACCTTTATGATCATTGACATGTACTTTCTAGTCTTTTCCACTGACATTTAGGCCTGTCTAGCAAAGATCTGTGAAGCAGGCCTGCATGAGACTTTGTTATGGGCTTTAAGCCTCCTGCTGGTCTTGTGGGAGGCACTGTTGTGATCTCTAGGTTTTCGTCTGGACTGATGCAAGATATTAGGACTCAGGCCTTCAGCTGGAATCTAGTTTGTGGGTTAATTTCTTGCACTTGTATATGATTCCTTACAAGAACCCAATACCATCACCAAATTTCTACCTGAATAGTGCAAACATTGCTGTCATATTACCCAGGCTTACTACTTAAAATCTTTGTTATTTGGAAATGCTAGAGAGACTGTCAAAAGAGAAAACCCTTGTATGGTGTAAACTGCATGAAAGTCTCTCACTGGAGCCTGGAAAATCAGAGAACTGATGGAAATATGCCAGTTAGTATGAATCCCTAACAGCTTCAATAGTAAAGAACAGTATTGAGTTCTGAAACCAGGAAGTATACTATACTATGGCCCAAAATTCGTCTGACGTTTGCTTGTGTTTGGAGATATTGCCCTGTAGATTAAAAATAAAACATTTCAATGCAGTCTACTATTGGAAATGTGGCATAGTTAATGTTGAGAGGTTTTGGACAGATCTATGTTTGAAATTCAGAACGGAGAATTATTCAGGTGATATGAAACATTGGTCATATGGGTGGTTTGAATACACCTTTGATTGCAAGAATGAAGTAGAAAAAGTGTTCTTGTTAAGAAGAGGACAATGTAAAATTGATCTAAAGTTTTTTGCATGAAGATAAGTGTATTAAATTGCAGGAGATTTTTGCTTTTCAGTATTGCTATAACTTGTAAACTGTTAATGCAAAAACGCTCACTATAAGTGTAATTTTTTTGGCTTGTTTTTTGTGTGGCTGGTTCTACCCACGCTGGGGGTGGGGCTGGTGCCGGGTTTCAAATCCCCGTGCCTGTGCTTTGCCTAAGCTTACCTAAGCAGATGCTTTAGACTTCTGAGATATCTTGCCAGCACTCATTTTTTTAATGTTTTCAATGTTGTATTTATATATTTTTGTAATTATGTTAATTAAACAAAGATTTGTGCATTAACTTTAAATTTTATCTTTTATAAATTTTGTTTTTATGAATGAGTGCAGAAAACTGTGTACATAATTGCAATATTAATGTTAGTCTAAATAGACAAATAGTATTAATTTTTCTTGAACCTGCCAATGAAGACAAGTTTTAAAAATGTGTATTGTTTTAAAACTGACCAAGGGTCGATTGTAGTGACTTCTAAGAGGTAATAAACTTACTACACAGAAATAAATTAAACTAGCATTATGCTGGATGTGGCAGGCTCGCCTGTGGGTTGTTGCCAGAAGTATAAAGGTAGAATGGTGGAAGGCGTCAGAATGCTCTTAGGGATATTGTTTGAGGCAGCTGTTGGGACTTTTGAAGGCTCCAAGTTCTCTTGGGCTGCTCTGTGTGAGGACTTTGACCTGCTGGTTTCTTTATCTAGTTTGAGGAAGCTTTGGTCCTCTCTTGAGCATCATTTCTGGCTTCAGAGGGGATGAGGTTTCACTGTTCAGCCTTGCCCCCAAGTAGTTCACAGATGTCAGCTGAGACTGTGCATGGTGTCGCGAGCCTGTAATCCCAGCTATTGGGAGGCTGAATATGGGTGGATCAGTACAAGTCCATTCTAGTAGTGAGACCATAAACACACTGTACACCTTCCCTAAATTAAAGAAAATTCAAAGGATATGAAAATCTATGTAATGGGTTTATAGAACAAATTATTTTATGTTTATTTTGTAGTCAAATTTTAGTTTTCACACATGCCATGAGGTTGCCTAGCAACTAGAAGCTGACTTTAACTGAACAGGACGTTTATCTCAGGACTGATGTAGATTGTTTGCTTTAGACACTGAGACCTATTTCCACATAGATACATTTGAAGAATTTCCTAGCTTCCATGGCTCCGAAAATATCCCTTCCAAAAGGATAAATAAGACACTGTTTTGTTGAGAAAAATGGAAAGAAAACAATATATATGTATACACATGTTAGGTAGGATAGATAGACAGCTACTTTTCATTAGTTCATTAAGAAGAAAGGTTTGTAGTAACATTGTTTAGACAAGATATCATGTATACATCTTGAACTCTGAATAATTACAATGGAGAAAATAATATGCAATGTATTATTTATTTATTTATTTGTATTAATTATTATAACTGTCCTAAAAACCTGTTTTGAAACTGTTTCATTGCTATTTTATCTTTTTTCCCATTAAAGTGAACAAAAAGAATTCAGTTTTAAATTAGGTAGAAATTTTATACTGTTGTTCACAACATGATGTTTTAAACCATGTGTACATTATGGAATAGTACATTAAGCCAATTAATAAATATATTTTATTATATGTAAAAATCTTCATATATAGGAACATGAAATGTAAGTAATACATATATTTGACAGTGGAACAAAGTATAAATAAATTTTACAACTATTAGGAAACTGAATGATATGCATACAATGCCATATGATTTAAATAATATAAAATTATAAAGAGATTTTGTAAATCAAATATTACAGAAAGATGTTAGAGGACATATACAAAATACTTTCACTGATAAAATCTGAATAAGGAAACATGAAACATGAGCCAAAATGTTTATAGTGAATTTATTTTGCCCGCTGTGAAGGTCTTGTGTGAATGTTTTCTTCTTCTTAAATCACATTTTTACCTTAATTTCCTACACTGAATCATATTTGATAAAATTCTCATTGAATGATTATTTTCGGATACAGAAATAAATTAAGCCTAAGTATGGAAAACAATTTTTAAAGTCATCTTTCTATCAAATTGTATCCCCTAAGGAATAATATCGTCAATATTCCTTTTTTATTATATAACAATAAATGGATAAACAGTTGGATTCTTGGATGAATTAATTAACGTATGAAGAGACAATTGCTTGGATGGATAATTATATGACTAGGAGGGAGAACAATTTAACAGTCAGAACATCCATAGGTTTATATGATAGAAGCTTGTGAACAAAGTGTCCGTAAGGAAGATAAATCAATGATAGCTAGAAGAAAAGATGTACAGTTGGATAAGTGAATGTGTAAATATTTGCTTGATTACATAGATAGATGATGGTAGACAGATATTTAGATAATCACTAAGAATTTTATGTGAATTTTGAGAATCTTCCTCTGTGACACACCTAATTTGTTTCTAAACAAAAATTATTCTTTTGAATTTATTTATTTTTTATTTCATTTTAATGAGAAAAAAGGTAAAATAGAAATGAAAGTTTCAAAACAGGTAAGTACGACAGTTACAATAATTAAAGCATTGAATATTGTTGTCTTTGTAGTAGTTATTCAGAGGACAAAATGAATAACTTCTACAGTTATGATCTTGTCTAAAAAATATTAGTACAAAGCTTTCTTTCCATTAACCTAAGAGAAAGTAGCTATATTTATCCTAACTGACTTGTATATACAAATATATATTTTTTCATAACAAAAGTCTTTTATTTATAGTCTCCCTTTTTTGTTTTGTTTTGTCAGAGTTGGATGTTCCATTGCTGTTAGAGAAGCTGTATTTGAAGGTCTTTAAGGGACCTTTACATATTTTATGCCAGTTCATAGATTGTGGGTACTTGAATTCAGGAAAATAACCCACTCATCTACTTAAAGAGGAAGTTCCCTACAGGCTCATAATGAGATTCTGAATTTGGGTTCTCAGGTTATAGAAATCAATGATTTCCAAAATACTAAGAACAAACAAGGAATGAGTATGAGCCCTTAGGAAGAAAACCATGTCAATATGCATGAAGTTACAAAGTAATGTCACTCAGTCAACTCAATGCATTTTGCATAACTTGAAAGGAGTGTGAGCCAAGAGTTATGATTCACACTTCCTCTAATATATTTATAGCATATATTTTCAGGTATGCTATAATGAATGAGGTGTATCTTCTTTTAGTCTCAATTCCAACAACTGATTATTTTGATCTTTGAATCAAATAAATACCATAATAATTTTCATTTAGAAATTTGGTTTTATTAGAGAAAGAAAATGTTCAGTGTGAAGGAAAAACTTAAATGAGGAAAATGAGAAAAGAAAGAAGGAAAAAACCACGTGTGTGCATATATGAAGAATACATTGGATAATCCACTACTGACTACTATTGGTCTATTGAAAGGACTGGTTATTGCTCAACGTTTTTCATGTTCCATTTATTTTTTGAACAATTGAATATGCTCATATGGTTATCTGAACAAAGAATTTGCAGACAAATACATGCAATATAACAACCATTGTTGAATTACTTTCATTTTGTTTAATGAAATCCTGTGTCATTTCTGCAGATTTTGTAATTTTATTTCATTTATTTATTATTTTTGTAATGTATTTGGTTGTTACAGGGCTCACTACGCAGCTCAGACTTGTGGTGATCCTCCTGCTTTCAGCCTCCCCGACTCCGGGATTACCCAGTTGCACCACTATGTCCACAGTCTTGCTGGCTCAGCCTAACCTGGGGGCACGGCTGGTGCAGCATAATCTTCTAGGGATGGAGCCATTGTCTCTGCGCTTCCCTAAGCAGGAGTTTTAGTCTGCTGAGCTATCTCATTAGCCCCAATTTTTACACTTTCTTTTTTGAGGTAAAAGGGATAGAACTTAGGACCTTGTGCTTGCCAGGCAAACACTTGTTTCTCTGAGTGATCTCCCCAGCCCCTATTTTAAAACTCTTTAAAAAATTTACTTTTTAGGGGCCAGGAAGATGACTCAGTAGAATGGGCACTTACTTGGCAAGTGCAAGGGTCTGACTTGAATCACCAGTCCCCGCCCCCCAGAAGAAAACAAAAATAAAAATTACTTTTGAAACATCATAGGGCTGGCCAGATGGCTCAGTGGAATAAGTGCTTCCCTGACAAGCTTAAAGGTCTGAGTTCGAATCCTGGTTCCACCAAAAAAAAAAAAAAAAACCATAGAACAAATACTAAATATCAACTGAAATACTTTTGTAATATAAACATTTTGAAGATTTTGTTAAACTTTTCTAAAATTTTGAGTCTTCAGTGTGTTTTCCAGCGCATGTTTTAGACTCAAATGTGCGTTTGTGAGTGTGCATGCTATGATATTTATTTTATTATTTATTTACTTATTTTTATTTTTGGTGGAACCGGGGATTGAACTCAGGCCCTTGCACTTGCCAGCGAAGTGCTTATTCTACTGAGCCATCTCCCTGGTCCCAGATATTTATTGATTAAAATTAGGAGTTTTCTTTTTCTAAGAAGCCAAGGCCATTCTTAGTGATTTTCTTTATTCTACTTGAACAGCACATTATGATAAAAAGCAATGAAAAATGAAAATTATAATAAAAGCAGCTATATATTAGTGGGGCAAATTAGAAAATAACAGATATTTACATAAAATATCCATTTTGTACTATTAGATTTTGGGGCGTCCTGTTCATAGTATATGTGCTGATCTGAAACAATCATGAATCTTTGGAAAACTTTCCCAAAACTTAATGGTGTAAGGTCCCATGCATCAGTAGACCCTCACTTAGCAGACACAGGTCAGGATTTGTTCTATTCTCCAGAATTTCTTTGAAATTTGCAACTTAAAATCTAAGAATAGTCCTAAATAGGAAATTATATTGCAGATTTTCTTACTCTTAAATTCCTGAGAGAAGGAGAATTTTAGGAGAGCATCAATTTCTCCACCCTTAGTTCTGCTTTCTTAATAACTCTGACTTTATGGTCCAGGGAAAAAGAAGACATCTAGGAGAAAGCAATGGACTCCTGTTCTAGCTTTTAGATATCAGAGACAAGGAATCTTCATTTGGTATTTGTGGTTTTATGTGTAACATTTCTTAAGGTAAAAGTGGTAAAAGATGAATTCGAAGAGATGCTAGTTTTGTTTACAATTTCTAGTCACATGATACCTATAAAAGTCATGCAGAGGTTGCTAGTGATAGGCGGAGAAAAAGTCGACACCTTCCATCTGGCTTCCATGCTTCTCAGGCTGTTTGTCTCTGGTGACTATGAGAACCAGGGATTGTACTCAGGACCTTGCATTTGCCAGGCAGGTGCTTAAATCTCAGAGCTATATACCCAGCCCCTGATTTTCACATTTTGACTAAGAAAAAAATTAGATTGTAATCCCTGACAAATGAGTTGCATCCTATAAGGCTTAAATATATAGGCCAAACCAAGCTTTATCAAATTGGGCCTCCACAAGCTCATGGTCTCTGGAAAAGTTTGGGGCAAACCTGTGACTTTCCTGGTAGACAATGGGATAGAACTCTGCCTTCAAAAGTTCCCTCTGTCGTAATGTTACCATCACTGCGACAATTGTGGCTCTTGTCTTTTACCCCTATGCCAGGCACAAATTTGCAGCTTAGGAGGATTTTTTCACATCAAGCCAGTCAACTTTCCTCATTTAGTTTTGCACTTTCAACCTTGATTTCAATCTTCTCTGGGAGAACGATGATGCTTGCTTCAACATGAAACAAATAAATGTAGTTCTGAAACTTTTCCCAGAGGAATAAGCTAAAGACTCATCTTTTGTCCTGTACATCAACCATGCCTCCTCACCAGGATCCCCTTTGCCATCAGATGTCTTGGAAAGCACAAACAGGCATCTAGACATAGATGGACTATTCATCTTGGGCAACATCTCCATGCTGTTAGCAATACAGAAAAGATGTTTTCCTCTGCTTGTGAGTAGCTCCAACATGGCACAATTATCAGTAACTCCTGACTGTTTAATAATGAAGAAAGAGCACAGCCACATTTAAGATGGGTCCCAAGCCTGGTTAAAGTCAAAAGTACGTGCCAGTGTGATTAATCTTGACACTTGAAAGACAGTCACTTTTTAAGCTCATCCAAAATGGGACTGCAGTGAGACAGAGGGTCATGAATCTTAGATGAGTAAGGCCCTGTCTCCCGACAGATGTCAAATAGGAAGACAAGAAGCCAATAAGCATGCATAAAGTTACTAAAATTGCCTACTGGAGCCCTCAGTGAAAAGAAACTGCTAAAGCAGATCCTGTGAAGTTGAAGGACACTATATCAAACATGAATTCCTATACATGCTTGAGTACCCTTATACCTCTCCTCACACTCAGTGACTTATAACCAGTCACCCTCACACTCAGGTCCACTGTCTTGGATTTGATACTGACTCTATTTATACCCTGGGAGGAAGAATAATATCTATATCATCCCAAAGTGCCTAATAATCACAAGCTTGAAATTTTGTGAGACTCATTCCCAGAAGATTGACAGAAGACTCACCTCTGGGATTTGTGATCAGGCATGGCCATTTTGTGACCAAGCACTGTCCCAAGGCAACACTTACCTCCACAGTAGTACAACTTTTCTGGCTGTAAATAAGGTCAGGATCTCCAAGCTGCCAGTGCCACTTTGGTTGTCTTCTGTATGCATTACCTAAGTCTTCTGTCACCCATAGTCAGCTAGTAACACTTGCCTGGACCTAAAGAATGCCCTCTTATGCCTTTGGCTCCTGTCAGTCAGGCTTCCTTTTCAGCTTGCCTAGACTGAAACTCCAAGAGGTTTCAAACTTGTTAAATCCAGTAGAAACCCTCACACAGCTGTCCTTGCTAGTTTATCAGAATGACACTCAAGCTACCTGCTGGAAAGACATGAAAGTTCAGCTACAATATCTGGTAGGAACTGCTTACAGTAGCTTCCACAAATTTCTTGGAGCCACTGGCTTGTATGAAATCACAAAAACAGTGATGGTTACTCAGACAATTATTCCCTAGGCGTGTCCAGTGGCTTACCTGTCTCTAAGAGTCACTGTCCTTCTGACAAAGAAATCTGACAAGCTCACCATAGTCAGAGACTTAACTTTCCAGGTGCCACATGTTGTACTAGGATGAACTGTTCAAAAATGGTCCCCATAACTGGGCCAAGGAGATGGCTTAGTAGTAGAGTAAGTGCTTCCCTAGCAAGTGCAAGGGCCTGGGTTCAATCCCTAGTTGCACCAAAATAAATAAATAAATAAATAAATAAATAAATAAATAAATAAGTAAATAAAATGGCCCCCTTGATAGATGCTAGGTATACTGTGCTTACAGATAGAAGCATCTCTGTTAAGAATGAAATTAGACAGGCTAGATATGCTGTGGTCCCCTTGGACAAAAATTTTGACTGAAACTGTCCTGCTGGTCTACATGACAAACTGCCATTTGGAAACCATCACCAGTGACACAAAATAATCCAGTCCAGAGGCCTAAGCCCCCTCCAGTGAGCCAATTGACTGAAACATCAACCCCAGCCAGAAAAACTTTACCTGGTATTCCCTGAAGATCAGAGTAAGATCTGCCTCCACTGTTCTATAAGCTTAAGCCGTTGAACCGGCACCCATATTCCTGCAGCCTACTTAGGTTTCAGCGTCTGTGTTACTGGCCCAACCACCTATTCCCAAGTATGTAGGGTCCTGTTATAAAAAAAATCATCACTAGATATGGTTTACCCTCAGTCATTGACAGCGACAATAGGCCTACATTTGTAGAATTAACTCAAAAATTAGTTTAAATAAAACCTTCATATAGCTTGTAAATATTTAAAAGGCAAGCAATATCTGAAGTTATTCCTGCACACACAATAACCAAGGTACATATCAATTACCTCATAAAGTTCAAAATTCCAACCTTAAATCTAAAACATTTACCTGGATAGCTTCTCCCAAGCTCACTCTGATGAGACAACACACTGCAAGCCTTGCTCCTATCACTGGACACTCAATAGGTCAACACACAGCTAAAGCTTTGAGGATAGCATTCATGGGATTCCAAGTGTGACTGTTTACCCCATTCCCTACTACATGTACTTGAAATTGTGCTATCCAGCTTGGTTCTTGCATCCATGCCTCCTCCTGGCTGTAGGTTTTATTAATTCACCTGGATTCTGCTTACCCCAGTTCTCACTTCCCTGCCTTAAACTCAGTGGATGGGTAACACAAGAAAATAGAACAAACATTTGAGCAAGATTTGATGTATATCCAAGAAACATTGGACACTCTCCTAGATAAGATTAATTCCTTTGCTGCCCTGGCAGAGTAATGTTACAGGATAAATAGGAAAAATTCTACTTGGTGTTTATCTCAGAACACATATATTATGCCCAGCAAAGATTTGAGTAACTAACTGGGGAAGAGTAATTAATTGGGGAAACGTAGCAGAGAATGCCTTATTTCCCAGATAGTATACTCCAGCTTATAGCTGTTCAGGTTCCATATCAGTTGCTCCTGTCTCTTAGAGATGACTGGTCACTATGATGCACATTGTATAAGCCAATCCCCAATTGAGAAGCCATTATTCCATTGTATTTCCATTTGCTTATTCAGTATAAGCCTAGAACACCAGAGATAAGGGTTTGATAATCTGGGAATGATCCTGATCAAGGCCTGTTGACTTACATAAAATAAATTTGCCTCTAAAAAAGTAATTCAGATATGGAAACATGAAATGCCACAGCAGTGATACTTGTTAAAATTAACAAGTAATGCACACTCACAAACACACATTTCACTTCAAAATACATGTGTTGTGAAGTACACTGAAGACTCAAAAGTTTAGGAAAGTTTAACAAAATTTTCAAAATGTTTATATTACAAAAGTATTTTAATTGATATTTGCTATACATATGTTTAAAAAATAAATTTTTAGGAGATTAAAAATTGTGGCTGGTGAAATAACTCAACAGACTAAAGCTCCTGGATACCATCTAATTTGCAAATGTAAAATTGAAATTAAAAGTGATAATTTGATTATGATGTGTGTACATAAATAATCAGAAAAGGGGTCCTGGATAATCATCTATGTCATTGAGGAACAGCTAGAAGGAGCCACAGACCCTAGGAACCACACAATAGACAGACTTGGCTGATCAAGTTCACGTTGTAGCCATAAACCTAGTCAACAGAGGCCTATTTCTAGGTCCACCGAGCTCAGGCTGCGACCCAGACATGCCATGAGGATACTGGAAGCACAGAAGAGGCAGAACATGACTTGGATGAAGTACTTTGCTTGGAACATGAAGGTGCAGTACATGTCTGCAGGTTCTTGAAGGTGAGGTGCACAGACAGAACTCAGGGGAAGTAACTAAAAGAGTTCCAATTTATGATCTGCTTTATTATGATGTTTTCTTCTTTGGTGTAAGGTACAAAAACATTAGGTATGAAAGTTTGTCACTTTCTAAGTTTCACTAGCTGTTATTAACATTAATTTTATTTTATTTTTAGTAGTTTCACTGAGAAACAAATAGCAATGAGGCAGTTTCAAAACCAATTAGTAAGACAGTTTAAATGATTAATACATTGCATATTGTTGTCTTAGTGGTTATTCAATGTATAAGATGCAGAAATGTTATCCTATCCAAACACTATTAGAATAAAAATTTCTGTTCATTGAATTAAGAGAATATAGCTGTATATCTATTCTAACTATTTTGATTATACAGATACAAATTGGTCATTCATTTGTATCCCCTTTTACTGTCCACTTTTTTCAGAGAAGGATATTCCATCGTCATTTAAATATTACAGGTGCGTGAATTCAGCAAAATATTCCAATATAGTTTATTAGTCAATAATAGTAGTGGGTTTGCAGTAAGACTGGCATTGTCAGAAGTTGTTGATTTCAGCCTTTTGCAGCTCAGCATCTTAATACGGCTTTACTTTTTAGACTTCGTTTTTATACTTTTCTGCTGGATGGTTAAGACCAAGATAAAGCAAGACCTATATTACAAGAAATGTAGCTTTTGAATCTCATAAAGTCAGTAAAATCCCCTCATGATTTATCCTGAAACCCTGTACCACAGTTTGTAGATCCTTTGTCAGTGTCAGCCATGTGGATGAGTCACAGCCATTGCTTGACTAATTTTCTCTTTGTGAAAGCCTGAAAGAGTGTTTTCTCTCCATGTTACTTTCCTTAGGCACATTCTACACTATTTATCACTTTCCTCTGTGCCCTCTAATCTCTTTTATCAGAAAATTTGGGACACTACTGAGTTACATGATGTTACAGTACCGGTTTTCCTATGTCCAGAGTCTTCACTGACTGTGAAAGTATAGCCTGTTTTGGATCCAGTACCATGCTGACTTTATCACACAATATTGGCTGTCCTTGTGTCCCTCCTTTTTCTCTAATTTTTGTTCTACAAACATAAGTTGTTAACCTTCCAGAAGAGAAACCTAACCATATACAGCATTGTAGCAGGACCATCCTGTAATATTTTTCTTGTCTCTTGTTTTCATTCACTAACCTTTCTTTTAAACAAACATTTACTTGAGAGACAGTATTGCAGTACTTGGTATGTGATATATGCCATAACAAGTAATACATATTTAGAAGAACCAATGACAGGCATTACAAGCATGAACCTACTACTACACACTGCTAGTTTCAGTGTAGTTGTTCAGTCACAGGCATCAGCATATGTAGTTAGTCAGGGTGAGAATCCTATCATTTCACTGTGAGTGTCAAAGACCTGCTGAAGATTCTATGGTCATTGGCTTATGTGTCTTCT